>CAOJBK010171509.1:0-10237 GCA_948294925.1 Codiaeum variegatum
ATTAATTAAACTATTTAATTAATCATTAATATGATACATACAAGCTAATGGGAATCACCATTTGGTATGTGACTTACTAGGTTCATGTTCTAATTGGCAATGGGATAAAGAAAACTCTTTTCTTCCCACCAAGTGTGTTAATCTAATTCCATACTTAGTCCCATAAGTCGTGAGTGACGCCTAGCATAACATATCACGACTACCCAATTAGAAATGAATGTCGGTGATCATATCCTCGACATAAACATGGACCTCTCGATCATAATTACCATGCACTTGAATCCCTTCACTACGGATTCCCAATCTCAGCTAGGATCCTGGAAGAAGTCTAACCCTATGCGCTAGATCATATAACTTTTATCTGGTATGAGTTCTCGATAAACTGGTTCCAACTAGAAACTCTTTCTAGTGAACCATAACATATCCACCCTACCAATAATCCTATGACCATGAACAACTTTTAAAGTATCTGTTAAAAGGGCAATTTGTCAATCATATTCTCAAACTCTTTGAGAATAGATTCCCTACAAAATACTCAAGGTACATATATACGTTCGATACTAGGAATGTATCCATTTAAAGAACATATATACTAAGTCAGTTAGGTTTTCCTTTACATTTACATGCTGAGTGTATGCTTTAGGGCATACACTGCTAACACCAACAACGGCTCGATGTTCCTTGGGATCAGAGAAAGGTTCACCCGAGTGCAGTGTAATGGTTGTATTTGTGGGGAATGGCATGTGAACATGTTTTGCTTCCATCATGTGAGTGCGATTAAGAATATCCATGATGTAACATCGTTGTGAAAGCAAGAGCCCATCCTTATATTTTACAATTTCAACACGAAGAAAATAAGAGAGAGAGTCGAGGTCCTTGAAAGAGAAACGATCAGATAGATTATGTACAAAATGATTAACTAGTGCCACACTATCACCATTTATTAGTATATCATCAACATAAACCAAAAGTTAGTTTAGATTGGTACCATTGTTGAACACAAATAAGGATGTGTCTACATAAGAATTTTGAAAACCAATACAAGAAGGTATTACCATAATTCATGGTACCAGGCATGTGGTGTTTGTTTCAGGCCATATAGTGCCTTATGAAGCTTACGCACATGGTGAGGATGATCATAGTCAATGAAGCCTGCATTGTCCATATCCAACTATCTGAGACTCCACCCATTTAAGATAACAATGCTCATTAAAAGTCTGATGGTGGTTGGTTTGACAACCGAATTGAAAGTTTTGGTGTAATCCACTCCAGATCATTAATGAAACCCCTTTGCAACAAGACGTGCTTTATACATATCAATTGAACCATCAGAGTTTCTTTTAATATGAAAAATCTACTTATAGCCTATTATATTATAAACATAGTCAGATGGAACTAGTTCCCATGTGCCATTATGCACTAAGGCATCACATTCTACTGATATGGTTTGTCGCCAATTAAGATTTTGAAGAGCTTGGGTAACAGTGGTGGGTTCAATTTCATATGGGAGGAGCTTAGTGTGAAGATTTAGTTTCTCAATTGGTTTGGTAATATTATTTTGGGATCATGTGGTCATTTGATGTTTCATTAAAGATAACATGTCTGGATAAGATCAGATTTTTGGAAGCCAATTTAAAGTTAGTAAATCCCTTATATCGTTCTGCAAATCCAATGAACACACATCTTTGTGTTTTTGGTTGCAATTTGCTAGTATTATAAGGTGTAAGCAATGGATAGGAGGCACATCTAAAAAATTTAACAATATACAAGTAAGGACATTTGTGAAATTACTTTCATAGGGTGACTGCATATCTAGAATTCTAGAAGGCATTCTATTAATCAGATATGTACTATAGGTAAAGGAATGATACCAGAATTCATTAGGAAGAGATACTTGTTGTAGCAAAGTAACTTTTATTTCTTTAATGTGTCTATGCTTTCTTTCTGAAACTCTATTTTTTAGAGGAGTATAAGGACAAGAGCATTGATGAATGATTCCTTTGTCTTTTAAAAAATTTCTAAACTCATTGCTCATATGCTCGCTACCACCATCTGTTCATAGAGTTTTAATTGAGCAACTAAACTGATTTAAGACATAAGCATATAAATGTTTGAATTGTTTGAACACTTCTGCTTTATTCTTAAGAGGAAATAACCATGTAAATCTGGTATTGTCATAAATGAACAACACATAGTACTTATAACCATCTATAGAAGCTTGAGGTGCTGGACCCCAAACATATGAGTGTATCAAATCAAAAGCAATCTCAGACCTAGTAACAGTTACTGTAAAAGGCAGTTTAGTAAATTTGCCTGCTAGACAGGCTTCACAAACATTATTATTAGTAATTGTGTCTGTAACTTCAATTGTTATATTGGTTTTCTTCAACATGCTTATCACAACTTCATTAGAGGCATGCCCCAATCTCATGTGCCACAACAAATGTTGAGTATGCTTCCCAATATATCTTATAGGTTGAACTATTTTGTTATTGTGTACTGAATAAGAAGAGTTCTTTATTACAACATCAGCTTGACTCAGCTGAAAAGGAATAGGATAAAGGCCATCTTCACTCAGACCCTTGTACAACACATTTCCTAATACTTTGTCTTGTATAACACACTTAAATTCATCAATAATAACTCTAACATTATTCTCCTTATATAACTGATAAACTGATAGTAAATTAGCGGTTAGTTTAGGAGTAAGTAAGACACTTGACATTGCCAAAGTTGCCAAAGTGGACTGACCAACATGTGAAATGGCTAAGTTGTCACCATTATCTACTGTCACTATGTCAGTTGCATGAAAAGAAGTAACATTAGTAAGTAATTGTGCTTCAGATGTCATATGACAACTATCACCATAATCAATAATCCATATTAGAATTTCTTTTGTGGTAAGCTTATCAGTAAAATTGTTAAACTGAGTAGAGGATGTGAGAATGTCTGGTTTATTGAAATTCTACACTAATCTGTGATTCACTGAAGCATGATGGTATTGAATGCCATTATTAAACTCAACTCTAGGCATATGACCAAACAAGTGAGAAGTACTAGTACTATTATTTTGACTATATATTCCTCCTACATTCAGTCTAGAAAAAATAGTTGATTGGTTAAAAAAACTAAAAGAATTTGTTGATTGATTTGAAACACTAACTCCTTTTTTACTAGGAAAGCCAATGAGATGAAAACATTTGTCAGCAACGCGGTTTCTTCCACTACAATATTGGCATTCCACGAAATTAAAAGTGGTAGAAAGAAAAATTATGAAAATTAGAAAGTCTTGTGTAATTTCTAGCTATATGACCAATATGTTGACATAACTGGCACACAACTGCCTATTGAACAATAACAACTCTTCCACCTGGACCATAGTTATTGTTTATACTTCTAAACCTACCTTTATTACCTCTTCCATTAGCACAATAATTATGTGACTGAGTCACTACTACTGGCATTACATAGCATTGATATGAACCAAGATGAGTCAATTCATTATAAGCAGATGATTGTCTCAGCTTAGACACAATAGTGATTTCATTAGGGACATCTATATGAATTAGATTAGTATACTTGATAGAATTCTTAGCCATCATTATAGTTAAATATGTCACGGGAACTGCATGATCTTGTTTTAGATCATATTCAACAGATTTCAACAAATTCGTGGGCGTAACCATTGAACAACTAGCTTGTGTTCTTATAATTGTTTTAATTATTGTGTATTTAGATGGTAAACCTTTTAGAACAGTAATGATAACATCATCATCATCAAGATAAACACCTATAGTGCTAAAGCATCTCTAGCATTTTTAATCTTCCTAAGATTCACTTCTATAGAATTTGTCCCTTTCTTAATTTTATGTAAACTGGCTTTCAATTTCAATATGTTTTGCTTGTTTACATCTACAAACTTTGCCTTCAAATTACTCCACATCTCAGCACCACAGGAGCTCCCAACAACACAAGACATAGCCCTATTACTTAAGGTTTGCCTAATCATATTGATACTATTCTGATCATCATCTTTCCATTTGCGAAAGGATGGTGAAACAATTTTAGTTCCATCATATGCTACATGATACTGTTCAGGACAATTAGTTGTGCCATCTACATAACCATACAAACACAATCCTTTCAAGAAAGACTGCATACGAAACAACCAAGTAGCATAATGTGTTTCATCCAAATGACATTTGGTAGTATTCATAGTAGATACTGCAACACCATTACTGTTAGTTGTAATTACTATAATTTCAATTAGATCTAAATTCTTTCAACATATCTACCATCAAACAATGTAAATCAACACAAAACTCACAATAAAACACAATTATTACTTCTGATTTAACTTCTTCAAAAATTTGATTGAAAATTTCAACTAGATTGTACTATATCTTTCTAAGATCTCAACTAAACTTGAAAAACAACAATAATAAAACCAAAAGTACTTATCTCATAATACATTGAACTCATCTTTTTTGATTAATCTGTGACTTTTCTTCAAATTAAGATTAAAGCAACTTGAAAGGCTAGCTCTAATACCATGAGAAGCTATGAGGAATATATAAGAAGCTTGAAGAAGAAAAAGAAGAAAAATGAGAAGAGTCTAGAAAAAGAAAATAATTACATAGAGAGAAATCAATTTGTATTATTGATTTGTGTGTCTCAATTATAATGTAATACTTGTATTTATACAACTACACTTGACTAGCAAATAAACTGACTAATTAATAGTGTTAACAATAATACTAACAGAAGCTGACTGCAACTAACAACAATGTAAGTAACTATGAGTCCACCTTAACACCTGTACACTCTTCAATTATTCACTACAACACTACATTCCAAAACACAACTCACAACAACAATTACTTCATAGCAAGCAACTGCACAATTAAAATCAGCAACAATACAACAATCCAAACCAACCTCAACTTATATATACTATCAACATTAGTCTAATTTATAAGAATAGCTTTTTGATGAAGTCTATGATCACATTAGATGTGGATCTATCTTGCCTAAGTTAGAGGTACAAGAAAAGACCTCAAATAGAGTTAGTCATATCAAAGTCCAATCTATAAGAGTAGCTCTCCAATGAAGTCTTGACAGTATTAAATGTGGATCTACCTCAAGTTAGAGGCATAAGAGGAGACTTCTAATTAGGCTAGCCACATCAAAGTCCAACTTAGAGAAGTAGCTATACCATGAAGTTCATGACCACATTAGATGTTATGTATAAGCTACACGCCTTCTATTATATTTACTACTGCGATCACCATATCACATATATAAATGAATGGATATTAACACCAACCCATAATTCGAACCCCAGGGGAAATAAACCGTCAAAAAACATTTATAAACACTTTAAATTATCTGGATAAAATATTAAGCACTCTTAATGATGCACTCTTATATTTACTTATTTTCATCTTTAGAATATCTATTGACTTAAGCAACAAAGTGTAAGTCTAAGGCTTCATCCTAATTTCATTTTCTCTATTCGCATGCAGGTGTGTTCGTCCTTTTGTGCCTTAGTTGGTCTAACGCTTGATTAGTCACTATGGGAAATGAAACATCATTGGTGTGGTGAGCGTGGACACATCTCAAGTGGTAGCAATAATCATATCACAAATAGTCTCATCAACATTTTATTTGGATTAAAATTTGGGTCTTAATTTATTTCCATAATAGCCGGATGGAAACCTTGTGCACGAACCAAAAATGAGAGCACCTACAAGTTGAATTAAAAGGTAAGTAATACCAAATGCCTGATTAGGAGTCTAGGTGATTAGGAGAGACTAACCTCTATACTTCAACAATTTGACAACTATGTAGCAGTTATATGTCACATATGTGGACCTTAACCAACAAATGATAGAGCTGAGACAAAAGGTGAGTCAAGGCTCTTAAGTGCCCCCACCAATGTACCAAGTCTCGTTGGAGGTCCACGATAAAGAGATAAGAACCTAGCTAGGATTGTGAATGCTGACAACAAAAGTAGCAAGATATTAGATAAGTCAGACGAGGAGTCAAGTGCAGAAGACGAGTCCACGAAAGGGTAGACCAATAACATTAACAAACATGTTAGAAAAATGTTGCTCGAAATGTGGATCATAGACAAATATATATATTTTGACATGAAAATTAAGTCCCCATTAATGGAGGCCATTTTGTAGAAAGATTATCCACACAAGTTCAAAATCCCATCCCACTTTTATTCTTATGACAAAACTACATGTCTCAAAACTTAAATGAATAAATTCCATAGGGAAATTAATACACAAATCTACAAGGATCATGTCTTATGCCAACTATTCCCAACACCGCTTAAAGGCATTGCATAAGGGTGGTACTAGTCCCTCAAACCTAACTCAATTAACACTTTCAAGCAACTATCCAAAGCCTTCCAGGCAAGGTCGCATACAAAGATCCCAATTGATCTTATGACTAGTTGGTAAAACATGAGGAAATTATAAGAGATTATATAGAAATATTAAATAAAGAAGTCAACATTGTTGACGACCGACGATATCTGATAGCTTATTCTTCCTTTTTGAAGAATAATACCAATAAGAGGTTGCAATATAAGCTCTCAGAGGCATAGCTAGGATCTTTGGAAGAGGTGATGGAGATAGTCTAAACCCATATTAGACTATCGCATAAGTTGCAAGTGTGCACTTCAGTATGCATTTTTTCTTTCTTTGCACTTTCACTAACAATCATTATTGTTGGAATGGTCAAGAACTTTTCTTTAAATATTGAATATAAGTAAAAATGTTTAGAGAAATATATATATATAAAATAGAACTTAAAGAACATTAGACATCTATAAAGATCATAAATATTTTGACAAACTAAGTGAGAGCAAGATTTGTTAATTTTAACTTTTTTTTGGTGCTCATGATAGTTCTTTCAAATATAAACTAATTCCGAAATTATTTGTTGATTTTTTGAGAAAATGGTTCTTGAATAGTTTGAAATGGGCAAGGACATTGCCACAAATTATCCTCATATGAACTATTTTGACTTGGGAGAACTAAAATCTACCATACTATGCTTCCTTCTAATGATGTAGATAGACTTTTTTTCCCTCACTTTTATCTAGTAAAATTGTAGAACATCATTGGATTTTTCTTATTTTTATTATATGCTAATATATTGCTATTCTTTGTTACTTGTAATTGTGCACGTATTATTGCCTAATTATTGATCTAAACATTCAACATGTAGTTTCTTCATGAGTGATTATGGAAAATCTTCCTTTTGGTCTCTAAACAAATTGGTACAAGTTCACCTAAGGTTTGAAGAAAGTTTACATACTTGTAATTTGTTATGCTTACCTTTCAGTTTTAGATTATGGTGTTTTTTTGTTCATTAACTTTTTTTTTTTAAATTATTAAACTATATATGTTAAAAATTTACATTTTCATTTCTCTCTCTCTCTCTTTTTAATATATATATATATATATAATGGTGTTAAATTTTCTTAGAAGAGATTGCCACACAACATCGTGAATAAATGAAAATTTAGTTTTTTCAATCTTTTTTATTATTTTTAGATTTTTTTTCTAATATTTTTTCAATTTTTATATTCTTTCATATTTATTCTTTTAAAATTTTATTTATATCAAAATTTATAAATTTTATAGTTTTTTTCAGATTTTCTTTTTAAAGTTTTCAATTTTTTTCAAATTTTATTTTATCAAAATTTTAAAGTATCATTTTTTTTTGTGAGTCACATTTTACTTTTTAGTCTTCAATAAAAAACAAGAAATTTTAAATTTGGTTGAAATAGAAAGTTTATAAATAAAGAAGGGATATTTAAATTTTTATGTAGACTTAACAACATATTCTTCAAATTTTGAACGAAAGACTTAAGTATCGTACTACAACAAATGATATATGAGTTTAGTAAATGATGGATATGAGTCCAATTAATTATAATGAATTCTCAAGATAATGGAGTTGAAATGTAATGGATTTGAGATGTCGGGCCTGCAATCACGAAAGCATGGTCAAATGTGGGCAAGGTTAGCTGCTTGACAATAATATTTCGACGATCAAGTCAGTTATGAATTTAATATGAAATTATCCTTAGTTAAGAAGAAAAAGAAGAAGAAGAAGACGATCTTTTTACCAATGAGCGTGAGAGGCATTTTATATGCCCCCAGTACAATATTTTGAGCTGATCGAATGGTCCAAAATGATTGTTGATGAGAAAGACTATTGTTGGATGGGGAGCTATTCTATGAGGTGACGTAAAAGGTGGCAATTGACTAAAAATGTGAAATATCCCTTCTAGTCAGCATCTAAAAGTAGATTTTTCATGATTTTGTGTGATTGGACGGCATATCTCTAATAGAAGCATGCTGTAGCAGGATGCGATTCCATACCATCGTACTAAGACAATTGAGTTATTTGTCCTGACATGTATCAGACTTTACCTAGTTTGGATGGTCCTTCATGAGTCCGGATCTCACGTGGTTTGAGCAAAAGTATGGCTCATTCACTGAATGACCTTATGGCTAGTTATCCATTGCTGCCCTCCTGATCTGCAAGGTGAACATTCGTCCGCGTACGAAAAGCCCTTTGAATTCTGAGTCTATACTTTATTTTAGGCCCATTGGACTTTTCGGTCTATAGTAAAATAAAAGTAAAAAGCATTTAAAACGCTATTGTAGTAAATCCACTTTATATTTATTTGATAGTTTTTACGGTGTAGACTAAGATATGTTTAACAGTCATATTCCCATCTCCCCCAAACAATGACATTTCTGAAAATTTCTCCCACTTTACACTCAGCTGAAAAACTTTAAAACATTTATTTCTTCACTTTTAAAAAAAATTGTTTGAGAACTACTTTTTATGGCTAATTGATGGTAGGCTACTTTTTACATTTAGAGAACTGGTGGATTGTTAATTTTTGTGAACCATAAAAAACCCTTTACTTTAATTTATTAGTTGGTGAGTAAATAGCAATAAGGTGCAGCTAAGATTTCAAACAGTAAGTGCAATTACTAGAATTGCCCAACCATCAATTACAACAAACATTTAAAACTGGGATAGATTTTTGCCACCTTTAAAGAGTTTTTATTTTTTGATAATACTTGCTTTTGATTTGATCAGTTGACAACCCTTTACCACCCATCAATAGAATGCTTATCCTCTTACACTGTTCATAACGACGTCGTTCCATCAACTTGAAGTTTGCCAAACAAAATGCAATTTTGCAGAAATAAAAAGCTCACTCACACAACTCTGCATGTTCCCTGACAAATAAAATATATTCTAAGTCACTCAACCTCACTGTAAAGCCTCAAAAAATATATGCCTGCCCCATAATAGAATCTATGAATGATTTTTCAATCTACTCCGTTCTTTAAAAGCTTTCAATTTAATATGGGAACAATTCCGTGATTTTCCCTATTTTTTTTTTCATCTTTACTTAAATCTAAAGCACATCCATTTGATAATTATGGACTATAAGGAAGATTAGGAATAAATATTAATTTTCAAGCAATAAGCAGAATAAAGGAAAATAAAACAGAAGAAGGCTTTGAATTGAAGTTGATTGAAACCTCTGCCATTCCTTGGATTAGAATCAAAGTCAGGACACTATCCACAGGTACAGAGAGAGAGCTAACGTCCAAGTTAGCCTTTCAAGGGTAAAAATTTCAAAAATTCCATTCATTTTCTTTGAACTAAACTTCCTACCTTACCCAACTCAGAAAGAAGTCTCCCAACCAAAGAAAAAAAAAACAATCAAAAAATAAAAACATTATACCATTTTTTTTTTCTTCTGAAGAGTGGCTGGAACTTAGTTCCAGCTGAGAGGAGACATGGCGAAGCGATCGGATTTTGCACAGAAGCTATTAGATGATCTCCGGCTGAGGAAGGAAAAAATGGCTACATCTCAAAGCTCGAAAAGTTCAAAACCAATTGCAGGAGGTAAGTACCCTAATGAATTACAATTTAGACTAAAATTGTAAAATGTGATGACAACTATTCAATCATAAAGCTGCATTAGTGAAATATTCTGGAAAATGCTGCACATGAGTGAAATTAAACAATCAATAGGAGCGCCTGGTACAGAGAAAACCAGCAAAGAAATTTAATTCATCCAAAATTAAATAAAATCAATTAACAATTCCAAGCTAGCACGCCTTCATGAATTTCAAATCAAGTAATCTCATAATTGGAGAAAGAGTAGAAATTCTTCATC
>CAOJBK010171552.1:0-16309 GCA_948294925.1 Codiaeum variegatum
TTTGCACAATAATTGGATAGATCCTTGATGTTGAGTATGGGTCCTTTTGGTTTATTTATTTGTTAAAGAGTTTAATGAATATTTAAATCAAACCATGTCAAAGTGTTTTGGCATGGAAAATGTTTTATTAAAAAAAAAAAAAATCGATACAGCTACTGTTCACACAGTAGTGCTGTCCAATTCTGGACAGCCGTTCGGTCTTCCGCTGCGTGACTCCGTATTCGCTCTTCAGACCATTTCAAGATACTATAACTTTCAATCCTTAGAGATGATCGGTAAATCTTATCTTTCTGAATACAATTTTGATATAATACCAACAAATCTTATGCTTCTAAAACAATTTAAATAATATATATTGTTGCAATTATAAGCAAACCTATTATTTTACAAAGGAGTGGAGGCATATTCCTATTGAAAAATAACATACAAAATTGATGATTCCTATTAGCATTTATGGAGATAGGAAAACTTGAATTTCTCATTGAATTGCCAACATGAAAAAAAAAAAGCATTTACCTCTAGATTTGGCCGCCATATATCTGACTCGTAACTAACTTTAGCTTGATCTTTTGAATCCTGAAAGGTTGATCACTCAAGGTCCATATAGGCATTCGATTGAAATCTAAATTCAAAACACAAACATTTCAATTTTCAGCTTCCGCTCACAATTTACCTCATAAATCCCAATTATAACAAACACATCTATATATGCATATATACATACAGAAAAATACATCAGAAAGAGAAAAATAATACATACAAAGAGAAAATATAGTGGAGCATAAAAATTAAAGTAGCTCTAATGAAAAATGCTAATGATAAAATAAAATAAAAGCAATGAGTTGTGGTCATATTACCTCTCATATTGTCAAAAAAAAGTAATTCATAATAGTCACCTACTTAGCTTATCCAGCCCAAAAACAAAAATGCCCAATTCCTTGAAATTAATTATTAATACTTGGACAACAGGTTGATGAATTGAATGGAATTATAAAGAAAATAACCCTTAATCATAAATATTAGTCAAGGCAGCATGACTAATCATATTTGATGATCAAGCTAGTGTAAAGTTAAAGTGTTGTACAGCTTGGCACAACCTTGTAGAATTGAATTTCAAGCAAATTCATACAGAATGACCATAAGAAAACATAGACGAATAAACAAATATCACCAGATCTGCAATTACTTTTACTTCACCTCACAAAATCCAACCCTGAGTAGAACACATCCGTTGCTACTGAGCCCAGCAAGTGAAATTGCATTCTATTAAAACACATTATAGCAATGTAATAAATTCATAATTTCTTTCCACCCCTAATTTTGCTAGATTATCTACAACTTATTTTGTTTCTCTGAGAACATGTCTAAAATTGCAGACTTGAAAGATGAGGAGAGATAATAAAGACCACATCTCTCCTAGAATCCGATCAAATTGAAAACACTAAACAATCCTCATTCAATAATCTAGCATTCAATAACATAGTTAAAGTTTAAAAGATATCCAAAGGATACCAACCTAAATTTTCCTTTTGGAGTTCCATAGCTATCTTGGCTAAAAACTAGGCTAATCTGAGCATACAAAGCATGATGAGCTTATAGCGCTCGCATGTCAAAACCTATAAGGCCATAAAGGGTAAATCCGCATACAGTTTGAACTATTTTACATCATAATAGCTATTCATGCAAAGATACATCAACTGGCAAACTCACATAGAATTGAGAGTATTCAATTTGGAGACTAGTGAATTAAACTTTAGCCCTATAGACAAAGTTCCCTAAATACAAATATAACTATCAATAATCAACATGCACATACATAATAGAGATTTTTATTAATACATACCTCAATAAGTTGATAACAATTAGATTTTAGCAAATTGATCTTTGCCTTCAGCTGTTGTTTTCTATGTTAACAACAAATCCATAAAAAAAATACTAAATAAGTTAGGAATAATTAAAGAATTCAGAACTAAATCAATGTAGTTAGTTGAACAACCATTTCTTCCCCAAATTACAATTGAAAGTGAAAAAAAAAAAAGTTAAATCTGTAGATCAATGAATTAGTAAACAAAAAGAAACTCTTAAAAAAATAGAAAGAAATAGACAAGAACAAAAATTGTAAAACAAAATATGCAATGGCCATAAAGAAAAGAGAAAGGCATATACGCGAAGTAAAGAAACCCAACGCTAGAAAATGTTTCATCGTTGCTTTAGACACCTAAAGAGACGATCGATCCGAATCGATCCATCGTCAACCTTTTTCCAAAACATCATCCACGAAAACGAAAAAATTGTAACAAAAGGAAAAAAATTCAGCAATACAATGTCAAGTAATGAAGATATAACAAAATTATGAGCACAAAACCAATTTGAAGACAAATAAAAGGTGGCGCAGGAACAAGTGAACTCTAGGATTTGAGCATAAATTTGATCGGTTAAAGCACAAGATAACGAAATATCACAGAGAAACATTGCCATACTATCTCTCTCAAAAGTAAATGTGTGAATAATACTTTTATTCAAGAGTGATCAACGATTAAAGACAATTTAAAAAGATCGGTAAAAATTTGAAGAAAACTTAGTTGATTTCTAAAAGAAAACTGAATAAAATGATAAGAACATATGGTATAGAAGAGTTTGATGACCCTGAAGAGAGAAGAATGAGAGAGAGAATTGATTGCTGTAATAAGGTTTAAGCAGCCCAAAAGAACGACGTCATTTTGAAGAGAAGTTATTAGTATAAGTGATCTGATATGAAAAGTCTTTTTTACCCCCTTAAATTAAAATGTTTTGGACAATTGAGTCCCAAAATTGATATTGTTCATTCCTAAAAACACCCTATATATATAATTAAGGCTAAGGGTTAAGGAAAAAATAAACAACTTTTGTAAATAAATTTTTTTTAAAAAAAAGCTACTTGAAAATTTGTAATAATTTTAAAACTCTTTTCATATTCTTTTGCCAACAGTTTTAATTTTTTTAACAAGTAATATACTTTAATATTATGTTTTACCATTCTCATCTTTTTTTTATGTAACCATTTGATTTTTCTTAAAATTTCAAAATTTATTTAATTTTCTTAACAACTGTATTACTTTAATGCTCATCTTTAATGTCTTTAGTTTTTTTTTTTTTTTTTTATCTTCTTCTCCTTTAAATATATTGGTTATCGTAAAAAGATTGATTTTTGTCAAATTTTTTCAAGTTTTTTCTTTTCAAACTAGAGTGATGTAATTTGAAAAAAAAAACTGAAGTGTTGCAAGGTTTCTTGATTTCTTTTATGACCATTTAATTAGAAGGTTTGCTATAGCAAGACTTTAAAGGTTTTTATGTTTTATTTATTTTTTAATCTTTTCTTTTTGTTAAAATTTATTTATTTATTCAAATTTAATTTTTTTTATATATATATTTTTTATGATTGATTCATTTTAATTAGATTGTAACAATTTTTTTAATGATGTTAAGCTAAGAAAAAGATTTTGTGTAAAAATAACTATGAAAATCAACATAGCTATAGAAAATCAGAAATATATACTTGATGGCCTTGAAAAATTACAGGATTTCAAATTTGTTATTCTTAATACATCAAATATATACTTGATGGTGTAAAAATTACTTAAGTATTACAGTTAGTGATAATATTTTTATATAAAGTTAATTTTAAATTTACTCATAAGATAGATTTGAAAAAAAATAACAAAACATTTTATTTCAAAAACCCTAATTTTAGTTTTGTCATATGATGAACCTCTTATGTAGACTAAATTATTGCCATGAATAATTAGAGTACTTTCATCCATAGAAATAAGTGAGAGTCACCTGCAACTTTGATGAAGGAGAATTATAATAGTATAAGAAATAAAAAATATATTTTTGAATGATTTTTATGTTGCATTAAGTGTTAGAAAAATCATTCATAAAAATATTAACAGTAAATGAAAATAACAATTAAGAATATTTTTAAATATTTTACATAATACAATATAATATCTTAAAATTTATAAATTAAATAATAAAATTATTTAATAAAAAATATATTGTCAAAAATAAAACTACACAGAGCGCGAGTCACTGCATTAGTTCATTCATTAAGGGTAAAACCCATTGATACAATACACTCAAAATAAATTTACAAATGGACTAAACAGTCCAAAACAACTAGCCCATTTTTTGGGCTAAAAATGATAGGCTCAAGGCTCAAATTACATATGCACAAAGGCCTACTCAAATCTCGTCTCTTCCATTTTCACGCATCCAGAAAAATGCTGAAGTCGGAGTGGTCGCCACCTGCCGTAAAAAAAAGGAAGAGAACAAGCAGATTCTGACCAAGGGTTGTATCAATACATCGTGTACTAAAAGAACTTCAAACCTAAACTGAAATGAAACACATAAAAGTATAAGGGCCAGATAAAGGCCAACTGAAGACGGTACCGGTGAACAAAGAACGAAACTCCTCCACATAGCCTAATATCGATGTTCGTTCTTCAAGATCTCCAAGAGCCAAATTTCGATCGTTGCTAGATCCCCTTCATACGAGTCACCATATCTCTGATCTAGCTTTGTTGGACAATGAAATAGAGAAATATGACATCCTTTTTCTACCGCCATTGCACACCACCGAACAACATTAAAGGGTGGATTGCAAGAGAGGGAGAGGCCTCACTAATCTTATTACTGTGAAAACTGAAACTACTCATGAAACTAAGATTAAGACATAGCAGAAAAAATAAAATAAAAAAAGATTTACGAGTACTCTCATCAGTGGTCGTTGAAAGCCACCAGTGATTTCGAAATAACAAAGAGAGACATCTAGAGACATAAGAGAGAGAGAGAGAGAGAGAGAGAGAGAGAAGAATAAGAGACGTTAATTAATTTGTATGATTATGTGATATAACATTGGATTCGAAGTATAATTTCACTATACTCACAAAAGGATTCTAACAAATGACATAAAAGCCCAAAAAGACAGCTCATTAGCTTACGAACATTGAAATTTTCAATAAAATCTACCCATTTCCTTCCGTGTTCTAGTTGTTGGCAATATTGGAAGGATCTATAGACAGCGATTCACAAAAATATAACAATTTAAAACTATCAAATCTCATATGACATGAACTCCGGCCACCTAGTCAGCGATATGCCCTAAAAACATTGGATTTTGCCTTCGTAAACCATTATAAGCAATAATTAATCTATGTATTAAGGATCTATTTGGTATGTTTTATATTTTTTGTTTTCTATTTTTTTAAAAACAAAACAACATTTTAAAAACTATTATGTGTTTTTTTCCTATTTTTTACTTGTTTTTTATAAACATAAAACAAATGCTAAAAATATATTTTATAGTATTATTTTTCATTCTTTTATTTTAAAAAATTGAAAATAGAAACAAAAAACCACAGTGATACCAAATGGGCGCTAAACTTTCAAATTTCTAATTTTTTATCTTCTCATCCAATTTATTTTAAGGATGCAAAGTGGGTGCTAAATTGAAACTCTTGAAACAATGAGAGTCAAAATTGTTGTTAAGATAGTCGAATCTGGCTCCATTGCTGAAATTCTCTTTTACACACTCAGGTCTTGTTCAATTGTCATTATTTGCCACTGGCACCACTTTGGGGCTTAGGCTACGACATGTGGTGGCGGTATCAACCCTGTCAAATGGAGGTCAATGAACTCAACTGAAAGTTTAGGACTTTGAGCTTGATTCATGATGATCAATGACAAATAGAGGGGAATAGCTTGCATGGTACGACTTTTAACAATGAGACGAGTATAATGGTGATAGATTTGACTTATATAGTGACGATGATGATCAAAATTTAATAGTATTGAGACATTCATTAATAATGGTGTCTCATGGGAAATATATATATATATATATATATATAACACTCTTTTTCCTAATAAAATAAAGTTTAATTCAAACAAAGGAGTCCTTAGCCATTGATACAATTAGTACACTTTGCCAAAAATACGAGCTAGACTAATACCAATCCAAGATAACCTAACTTTGAATCTAAATCCCAAATTTACAAATTTGAGGCATTGGCCTATAAACAAATCATACTCTATATTTGTAGCATTCACACTCTCATGCATTTTCATGTACTAGTTTTTTCCTCAGCGTGTTTCGCACGTTACTAATTTGTCTCGTTATATTTTTAATTTAATTTAGATAGATATATTTATATTAGAATATAAATTAAATTATCTATAAATTTGTGTTATTATCTTGATTGTTTGGATATCAAGATCTAAATTATTTTGATATTTGATTCAAAAATTAGTTTTAAACTAAAATAAAAAAATTAAACTACCAAGAGAAAAAAAATTATCAAAATTATGTCTTTCATATATATTTATATACAATTGATTTGGTGAAATTTTAATAAAATTAGTTTATTGTTATTATCAAATTATTTTATAAATTGTATTTATAATTATAGTCACATGTTTAAAATATAATAGTTTTAAACTAATGTTTGAAATTGAAAAGTTATTTATTTATATTTTTAAACTCTAAATTTGAATTACGATGATATTATATATTTAGAATTTTATTCTAAATAGAATAATTTTGTTATTTACTATTAACAATTAATTATTAATAATAGTTCGAGCAATTAATTATAAAAAAATAAATTATATTGTCTTGTACAAAATAAAAAGCAAAAACGTCTACTTAAAGTTCTAAGTACTAACAATAATGTTTTATTGTGATTTATACAATCATTGTTCATTTGAAAAAAAAAATCTATAGAAAAATATTATTGGAGTTATACATGATTTTTTACTATTTTGAAAGATTTTCTTTATTTTTAACAAAATGTTCATTAAGCTAAATAATATTATTAAAGATGCTCTAACTATACCTTTCTTTTTTAACAATAACATTTTAAATGAGATACTTTAAAATTTAATAAAGAGTTACATTATCTCTCATTAAACTTAAAAGGGAGAAAATAACTTCTTAAAAATTATTTTTTATTATTTTTCTCTTAATAAATTTAAAATAAAGAGTAGGGAGGACAATTGAAAAATATTTCAAGTTAATTAAAGAGTAGAAATTTTATATTAATATAAAGAGAGAAATAGAAAGTATTATTGAACATGGTCAGCCTAAGCATTCCTATTTCTCTTCCTTGGTTTGGCACTCTATTAAGGCATGCTTTGTTAATTTAAAGGCTAGTTATTGCTGGTTGATTAGGGAGAACAATACTCTTAATTTCTTGTATGATCGGTGGGTGATTCCTACGATGGTTGAATCTTTTGTATAAATCTAAATTGATGCAGGTTCCCTGGCATTTGAAGCCTAAGTGGTCGAAATATTTACAGTTTACTTATGATATGTAGTTTGTGGTTTCTCACATCTATATGGAGAGGAATAACACGACTGATCGTCTTGCCAATCATGGCAAGGAACATCAAGTTGTATCTTGGTGGCAGCTGGTTCTTGAGTTTTGTGGGCAAACTTTTTATGATGAGTTTAGTAGAAAATAAAGTTTTAGATTAGTTTAACTTTCTTTGTTCATTTTTTGGAAGCTATTACCCTTTGTAACTTGGATTCTTTCTTATTTTTATTTTAATAATATATTGAGGGCTATAATATGAAGAAGTCACTAAATGGGTGCAGTCACTGATTCTTGCCGCTCAATCTTTTTGGTAAAAAAGAATTTGCTCTAATAAAATATTTTTTAATAAACTAATTATTTTTATCTATTTATTTTCAATATAATGTTTTTAATTATTTATCTTAATTTGAAATTTCATGCAAAAATAACTAATTGTAGATATTTGAATTCTAAAATAAAATTTTCTTTGTTCCATAAGAAAAAACCATTTTAAAACAAATCCTATACCAGCTATACATAAACAAATTTCAAAACATCTTATTATTATTTATTTATTTTTAAATCCTAAATCATATGTAATTCTAATCAATATCCACATCAATATGTGAATATATGAAACATCTATCCATTGTCTTACGTAGATGTAAATTTTATAATTAAAATTTATTATTTATTTAATTATTTTTATTTCTATATATAAATTACCAAATTAACCTCATTTTTGTATAATTAGTGAGGGACAAATCAACAATCGTGCCTGTCCTTCCCCCTTCCCATACTTTTATATATAGTATAGATATATACATGATCATATTCATTTTATCATACATTTTAAATATCATATATTCAAAAATATTATATAGAAATTACATATGCATTTTATCGGTATAGAGGAAACGATCACATACTTAATCGTATAATAATTTGTAAACAATGTATACATGTATGATTTTACTTGAATGATAGGTGATTTGTTAATCATCTATGGACTTATATGAAATGAAAATTAAAATTAGATCTTATTACTTAAAAGGTAAAACATGGTAGAGTAAAAAAAAGATTTGTTCTCATCTAATCAAAACACAATGCCTCGACCATTATAATTAAAACACTCAAATGACACTTGTAAGGTAAACAAGTGACCTTAATAAACCAAATTCTATCCCAAATAAGGTGCTCAGGTCATTCATCAAACTTAGAATAGAAAGAAGAAGAAGAAGAAGAAGAAGAGATAAAGAAAAGACAGTTTTTAGAGTTTTCATCTTAATCCTTATAATTATCATCAAAAGTAAGGCTTTCACTTAAAGTTTCTTGCATAAATTAAACATATTTTTATCCTCACATCATGAAAACCTGCTAGAAATTATGGTATGATAAATGGATAGATATAAGTGCTTGAGAATTGATTGAATTATGAAAGCAAATATGTGTTATTAAATTCCTTATTGTAATAGAATTTTGTAACCTGGATTTGGGGACCTTTGTGGTAGGAACTAGAAAAACCCTAAAACATGAAAGTTATTTTTTATGCCTTTAACTAAAATTCTGTAAAAGGATTTTGCAAATTTTTGTTTGTGTGATGAGTTATAATTGAAAGATCAAGATTGGTTCTGTTTGAGAATTATGCAAGAACCCTATTTTGTATACTTGATCTGATCACCTTAAAAAAATAATTAAAAAGAAGTGATCCAAATGGAAATTGTTTCTTTATGTGTTTCATATTATTCTATAAAGTATTATTGCAATTGGACTTGTATAGTTTCAAAAATTTCAACCCGAATATGACCTGCCCAATATGTTTATGTGCAGGGAATAGGTAAGAACATGTATGAGTTTAGAACTTTACTAGTTGTTGCACATTGCATATTGTGAGCTGGTTTTTGAATATGTTGTAGCTCTGTATGTATAGTTTTTTTTTAGAGAAAAGAATCAGGTCGTTTGGATATTTTTAAGGAAAGTTATTCACTGCTAAGTACGGAAAGGTCATGTTGCCTTATAAGGAAAAATGCACAATGTTAAACTCAATTGCGTCAAACATAGACCTAATTGCATATTAAGCATAAGTATTGATTTAAGACATAATGTTGATCAAATATATATAATATTTTAGGGCTTAAAAGTATTAGAAAAGGTCAAGAGAAGGGTACAAATCATACCTAAATCTTTTAGCTCTTACGAGGTAAGTGTAAGCATTGATTGAATCTTATTGTTCAATTGATCTTAAGTGAATTTGAGCATGTGGCTTAAATGGAATAATTCCTATATATTTTAATATGGACTACTTGGTGATTATTTATAAGTATATGGATAGCTTATTAATGGGTGTTTGATGTGAATACATATGATTACAAGTAAACTATGAGAATTTTATGTTCAGTTGCCAACCATTTTCGCACTTAAACAATTGCATTTGAGATTAAGTGATTAGCTTGACAAGTAATTCCAAATCACATGGAAAATCACATGAAAAATGCAAATACTCAAAGGATATCACTTGAATCACATGATATATATTGGCCAATATTATTAAATGTCACTTGGATATCGGGAGCAATATTTGTCTTGTAAGGTCACAACAAAATCAAAGGAACTAATTCACAAGCATATGCATCACATGATTCTTATAGTTTATGATTATTTGTATGGTTTGTTTGTTTGATGTGCCTTAGAATTTAATTAATGTTTATATTCATCGAGACGTAGCACACCAAATAACAATTATTTTTTTTCAGATAGTTAAGCTAGTGATTGTCTATTTTGAAACTTAAATCATTGTGGATGGATCAAAGATCACTAGCTGAGCATTACACACACTCTCTCATTGTATCATACATAAGCACTTACTTTGGGAAAACATTTTACATATATAAATATTATTTGTGTCTGTGTAAGTCTTGTTAAAGATGAATGTAGCAGTGTGACAATATATCTGCAGGGATAAAATTTGTTATAAATGGTATTTTTAATATGCTATACTGATTGTGTATAAAGTAAATACTTGGAATGTTGATGTCCTTATGTGAATTTTGTTTTGATTTGCATAACAATTGGAGTTGAATGTTACAATACCTCTTTAGGGGATTCTAAAGATTTCCTCTGCCACAGTGGTTGTCACTAGGAGGAAGAAAATTATGACCATAGTTATACAGTAAATATCACACCAATTAATCATTAATCCAATGCTGCAAGAACAACTCAAATCATCATCAAGGGCCAAAAGCAAGGCTATCACAATAGAATGATCTAAGTGATATATGGTTTGACGTTATCAGTGACCCAATGAACAACGACGTTATCAGTGACCCAATGAACAACTTATTTCCTTGAAGAATTCAATATGAAAACACATGCTTTGATTGGATCCACTCTATCTCCATAAGTAAGAACCTCTTTTAGACAATAAAATCCTCAAGCTTTGAAGAAATATGTACCTCTTATCACCTTTGCTCAAATTGGCCACCACCAAGAGAGATGAAAAGGCCTTGTTCGTTGGTTTATTCAATGAGAAAACTAACCAACATTAAAAAATAAAGAAAATAACTAAAGGAGAAATAAAATTTTGGTAATTAGAATTTTTTATTTGTTAGTTTTAAATACTAAAATGAATGATTTAAAAAAAAAAACTAAAACTAAAATTAAAATTATGTTGGAAAACATTTAAATAAATTAAAATTAAATGAAATTATTAAATTAAATTAAACTAAATAATAAATCAGTCCTAAAATAAAAAAATCCGTTTGTGGGGAAAGATTCGCATCTTGCTAGAGACACTCACAGGTACTCCATCGATTCCTTATATAATAAGCAAGCTAAACCGATAATCCAACGGCCAAAAATATCTTTTTCACCCCGGATATAAAATGGACAGTACAAGGTCAACGGACTTGGTGACTCTTTGACCTCTTGTAATGACATAAATACCCCTACCTCTTTCTGTTAAATATCTTTATGCCTGCTCTTTTCTCCTAATTAAGACGGAGCATCAATGTCTCGCATGCCATAATTCGTTCTCTCTAAACGTAATCTCTAAACAGTTTCTTTTTGGCATCTCGTTCTAGTTAGAGTAAGGGTTTACTTGCAATTCTTCGAATAGTTTGATTCGATTTAGTCGGTGAGGCTGCTTTAACGAGCTGGAGTGATTAACAATGGGAGTTCCATCTTTCAATCGGTGGTTAGCCGAGAAGTATCCGTTAGTGGTGGTGGATGTAATTGAAGAAGAACCGGTAGTTATCGACGGAGTTAAGATTCCGGTGGATACGAGTAGACCTAACCCTAACAACATCGAATATGATAATTTGTATCTCGATATGAAAGGGAGTATTCATCCCTGCTTTCATCCTGAAGATAGAGTATGTTTTTTTTTTTTTTCGTTTTAGTCGCTGAATTTTAGTTTATATAGCTTTATACTCCTTTTGTTGCTATTCAATTAATTATTCATGATTTGAATGTTGATAATGGTTTTTGAAATTGTGTCTTTTGTTGATTATTATGGTATTTGTGCTTTAGTAAAAATTTTGTTTTATGCATGTGATGTTGATGCTTTAGTGTTTATCTTATGCAGCCATCTCCAACATCTTTTGATGAGGTGTTTCAATGCATGTTTGACTACATTGATAGACTGTTCGATATGGTGAGGCCTCGAAAGTTGTTGTTTATGGCAATTGGTGAGTGGATAATTTTCTGATAATTCATTGATTCTGGAAAGCATTTGGGGATGGCATTTTGTATTTTTTGTGTGATGCTGATTGTTTGAAAACATTTGGTAGATGGTGTCGCTCCTCGTGCTAAAATGAATCAGCAGCGATCTAGACGCTTTAGAGCAGCTAAAGATGCAGCAGATGCGGTATGTGCTTTGCGAATATTGGGATGGTCCTCCATGTGTAGGCATAGGGAGGGTTGGTTTTTAATTTATTATTCCAATTAAATAATCAAATTTTAATTGTTTGCTGGAAGTTTTCTGTTTTATGTTCGTATTGATTCCAAACAAAGCAATGTATTTACTTCCTCTAGCTTTTTTACCTGTGATCAGTACTGTTAGAATTGATAATATAATGTATTTAGCAGCAATCTGAGGACAGAGACAAATTCTTGTCGGAGATGTTAAAAAAACCTGAAAAGGAAACATAAAGAATTTTAATGCAATTTGCTGCTCTCCAGATTCCTTCTTTAGGAAGATTGTAGAAGTAGAATTTTCCATTTTGTGATTAAATGAGATAGTAAAATATGCTTCTTCTATAATATACGGTCTCCTTAGTTTGCTGGTTCTCCATAGTTTGGGGCTTTGTGGATGTGGTCATGAGGGAGAATCCCTGTTTTGAACAAAATGTTATTGATCCTATAACTTTAAAGCTTACGTTAGGAAAACGTAGGTTAAGCTATAGGACATTGTTGTTTTCATATATTTTTCTAAATACATGCATATATCTTATAGGTCATAAATACTTACATTCATTCTGAAGAAGAAAAACAATAAGAACAAAATCCTGTTAAGAGTTGATAATCTCTATTTTGTTAACAATTTACAATTATTACTTTTGTAGGCAGCTGAAGAAGAGAGGCTGAGACTGGAGTTTGAGAGGGAGGGTAGACAGCTGCCACCTAAGGAGGACTCACAAGTTTTTGACTCCCATGTTATTACTCCTGGAACAGAGTTTATGGCTGTTCTTTCAACTGCTTTGCAGTACTACATCCATCTTAGATTAAATTATGATCCTGGCTGGAAAAAAATTAAGGTATGTTCATTTCAATGTCTTTTTTTTTTTTGTTTTTTCCTATAATGGTGGTTTTACAATCCAAATACACACCATTGCCTGTATGGTTCGGTATATCTCTTCATTTTAACCCTGTGATTCATCCTTTATTTATTTTTCTGGCATTTACCATCTGACTGATATGGTTTGTTCTCTACAATGCCACTGATAGGATGCGGATCTGATTATGTTGGCTTTGGCTACCCATGAAGTTCATTTTTTGATTCTTAGAGAGGTTTGCTTCTAAACATCATTCAACTCTCATTTTTTTACTGTTGTTGTTATACTGTAAAAGAGAAGGGAACAATACTTGAAAAGAATGGAACAGTTTACTTTGCATAGGATTGCGGCAAATCAAATGGATGGTTGAGTCCCTTTCTTAATACTGGCACCTTATATGCTGAATGTTCAGATTTTTCTCTGAAACAGTTGTATTTTCTTTTCATATTGTTGTTCAGGTTGTTTTCACTCCTGGGCAACAAGGCAAATGCTCTATATGTGGTCAAGTGGGTCATCTAGCAGCCGATTGCAAAGGAAAGGCAAAGAGTAAGGCAGGTCAATTTGATGAGAAAGGTGAGGAGGTTGTTGCAGTAAAAAAGCCATACCAGGTGGGTTCCATTCTAAATGTATTTGGGATTCATACGAATAATTGAATTTCTTCCATATATGCAGCCACTATTTGTATGAATGACTACCCTCGATGCAATTACTACATGTTTTTAATTTATTTGATAGTTTTTTTTATTCCCTTTCTCTTGGTGCAGTTTCTTAACATTTGGACACTCAGAGAGTATCTGGAATGTGAAATGAGAATACCAAATCCTCCATTTGAGATCGATTTTGAATGCATTGTGGATGATTTTATATTCATGTGTTTCTTTGTTGGAAATGATTTTTTGCCTCATATGCCCACGTTGGAGATTCGCGAGGTTTGTAAATTGACCTTCCTTTGAAAGAGATGTTTATTGTGCGAATTGAATATATTGAAAAAGAATTGCGATGGAGCTTCATATTGTTCTCTTGTTCGTAATGTCCATATCCGAATCCCACACGAGTGATATTTAACAGTATTGACCAATTTCTTAGATTTTTAAGAAGGCATATGAAACATGATTTACACAAAAAATTTTCTAATTGAAATTGATATATTATGAATATTGGTTTATCATTTTAGAAATAAATTGAAAAACGAATATTTGTTAGTAATCTTTTATGCTTGATATCATATATTCTGTCAAGATGTTATGAACAATTTTAGAAATGCTTTAAATGCTTGTCAACTACAATATTTGCTTGTACTGAATGAGTTTAAATCTGCGTTCTTATAGTTTTGGGTTTGGAAGTGAAATGTGTATTTGAAGAACAATTCTGGCTATGGAATTTGATTAGCTATGGACCTGAAAGATATAGTTTTTGCCATGATGTTGGTAAATATCTGTTCTGTCATAGTGTTCTCCACTGTGGGTATGGCACACAGGGTAATTCTTGGTAGGATTTGATTATGGATCCTGGAAGCTTTATTCCGTTGTGGGCTAGACTCACGTTGAGAACATCAGGAGTTAATGTCGATGAAATTCTGATGTGTCATGTTGTCCCATTCCCTCTGTGTAATCCTACTGAGGATATAACCTAATATTTTATATATATTTGAAGCAGGGCAGGTATGGGATTTGTTGCATTGTTCCTAGAATTATCTGAGATGTTGCTTACTAGGCAGTTGTCTATGTGGATTTCCCCCTCACTCCCTTGTCCATTAAAATTTAATTAGACTGTTAACATGTTTTTTTTTCAAATGGAAATAACAGGTGGGCTGATGTTATGCTTGTTTTCCATGGCCATTTTCTTTTCCAGGGTGCAATCGATTTGCTCATGGCAGTATACAAGAAGGAGTTCAGGACAATGGGTGGCTATCTGACTAATGGTAGCAAGGTATGTATATCTTGAGATTTGAATAGCTGCCTGTGTTAAGCCACTGAACTGTTGTGGCTGTTTGGTGGATTGATATGAAGTTGTTTGCTTCTTGGTATTTTTTCCCCTCAGCCGAATTTGAGCAATGTGGAGCATTTCATTCGAGCAGTGGGTTCCTATGAAGACAAAATATTCCAGAAAAGAGCACGATTGCACCAGGTTAAAGTTTGGTCTTTTGCATATCATTTATAGGATCGTATTAAGTACTTGAATAATTTTATTCATTATTCATGTGAACTGAAGATATCCTGACTATTCAAATGAATAATTTTTTTGGAACCTGTTGCAGTAATGGAGACGAGCCCTTGTGCAATAGTTGCTTTCTCTGTATAAATGATCTATCTGAACATTTTAGGAGAGGGAGAGTGTATATGGGGAAGGGCCTGTGCATTATTTATGTGAACTGAAGATGTCGTAAGTATTCAAATGAAGTATATTTTTGGAACCTGTTGATCATATCCGTTTCTTGATCACTAAAGCATATAAAATAAACCACACTGCATTAATGGAGACAAGCGCTTGTGCTATAGTTGCTCTCTCTGTATAAATGATCTATCTGAACATTTTAAGAGAGAGAGAGAATATGGGGAAGGGCCTGTGCAGCTGTGCTGACCTTTCTGGCTCATTCTTGACATTATTTATTAATTTATTTTTATGTTGCAGCGGCAATCGGAAAGAATCAAGCGGGAGAAGGCACAGGCCAGGAGGGGAGATGATGCACAGCCCCAAGTGCAACCTGATTCCTTGGTTCCTGTTGCTCGATTTCACGGTTCTCGCCTTGCTTCAGCTCCTTCACCTTCACCATTTCAGCAGGGTATAGAGAGCTCAGCTGATGGTAAAATATCTTCAGTTCGGGCCCATGAAGCTGCACGTGCTTCTTCATCAGCTAGTGTTGGTGCTGCCATTGTTGAAGCAGAGAATAGTCTGGAATTAGAAGTAACTTTTCCTGCTTCCTTGTTCTGGAGAGGCACTTTAATGTAATTCTGACTCCTCCAGCCATTCTTTAGGACTCATATTCTATGGGCTAGGCTTTGCTTTGGTATGAGCCTTGCTGGCGAGGGGTCAAGAGTTCGTTTTATTCTGTTTAGTATTTCATACATGCTAATTTTATTCTACAATGATTATTTAACAACTTGGTGCTATTTCCCCCTTGTTCCAGGTAAGTGAAAACAAAGAAGAATTGAAGGCTAAGCTAAAGGAGAGAATTCGTGAGAAGTCTGATGCTTTTAAATCAGA
>CAOJBK010171694.1:0-14385 GCA_948294925.1 Codiaeum variegatum
TATCATCAGATTAAAATAGACCCCAAAGATGAAGAGAAGATCACTTTTATCACTGAAAAAGGAACCTACTATTATAGTTCATTCCCTTAGGGTTCAAGAATGCATATGCTACATATCAGAGTTTGGTTAATCATACATTCAGAAATCAGTTAGGGAGAAACTTGGAAGCATATGTCAATGATATAATAGTGAAAAATAGAAGCTTCAAAGTGATGAAATGATATGGGATGAAGCTGAGTCCAGAAAAATGTGCTTTCTTTATTCAAGGAGGGAAATTCTTAGGATATCAAGTGAGAAATAAGGAGGCAGAACCAAATCCAGATAAAGTACAAGCCATTTTTGAGATGCTAGCTCTAAAGAATGTGAAGGAGGTATAAAAGCTAACATGGAGGTTGGTGGCTCTTAACAGGTTCATGTCAAAGGTGACAGAGAAATACCTTTCATTCTTTAGAAAGATGAGAAAGAATGTGCTCTTTGAGTGGACCAAAAATTGTCAAAAGGCCTTCGAAGAACAGAAAGCTTACATGAGCTTAGAACAGGTGCTGAGTAGGCCCTTACCCAGATAGGAAGTACTCATTTATCTTTTGGCATCTCCATATATGGTTAGTGCAGTGTTGATCAGAGAGGAAGCAGGGGTCTGAAAGCTGATTTACTGCTTCAGCAAAGTCCTACAAAGGGTTGAACTTAATTACTCTCCTATTGAAAAATTAACTCACTCTCTCCTTTTATTATGCATGAAATTCAAGGTCTATATACAAGCCCAACAAGGTGTTATAGTAATAGAAAACCTTTGCAAATGACTTTACACATTTTAGAAACCTTGAAAAGAATGTTATGCTGGTCCATAGAGCTTGGGCAATATAGTTTGCAATATCAACCTTGAGCAACCATCAAAGCCCAAGCATTAGCAAACTTTATCTCAATGTGCTCATTATTGTAGGATAGTG
Source organism: Codiaeum variegatum (assembly GCA_948294925.1). Classification (NCBI taxonomy): domain Eukaryota; kingdom Viridiplantae; phylum Streptophyta; class Magnoliopsida; order Malpighiales; family Euphorbiaceae; genus Codiaeum; species Codiaeum variegatum. Next base: position 948 of record CAOJBK010171694.1, read on the forward strand.
AGGCAGAAGCCTTAGGACAAACAGCAAAGGAGAGAAAGGCCTGGCAATAATGTGGGAACTCTATATGGAAAGAGCAAGTGCATAGAATGCTAGTGGGATTAGAATTGTCCTTAAAAGTGGCATCGCATTTCTCTTTGAGTATGTGATAAAAACTAGATTTTCTAAATACGAAGCCTTAGTGCAAAGGAATTGACTTATAGAATTCCTAATGGTGGAAAGGTTATGCATTTGTAGTGATTCATAATTAGTTCTGGGATAATTAGATGGGATGTTCATAGTCAGGGAGGAAAAGATGACAAAACACATGGAAATAGTCAAACAACAAACTTAGAGGTTGGAAGAAAAAGGGGTGAAAGTGGACTAATAACATGTCCCATGGCTCCAAAATTGTTGGATTGATAGCCTAAGCAAACTAGCAGTATCACACCCCTCAGGGTATCTAGATAGAGTATACATGGGCTCCCTTGCAGCCTTGAACATTTACGAAGGTGTAGAAGTGCTAGAAGTAGAAATGAAAGAGCCATGATGGATTCATTTGATCAAGGCCTACTTAGAGAAAGGTGAACTACCACAAGACCCAAAGGAAGCGAAAAAGGTTAAATGGCACAGTGCATACTTCTCACTCCACTACAACACCTTGTACAAGAGGGCATATACGCTTCATTGGCTAAAGTGCCTCAGACCAAGTGAAGTGGAGTAACTCCTCCGACAATGCCATGGGGGATTATGCAGAATGCATATAGGTGGAAAAGCACTAATAGCCAAGGCAATTCATTAAGGATACTATTGGTGTACCATGAAAGAAGATGCAATTGTCTTAGTGAAGAAGTGCCATTCATGCTAAAAGTTTAAAAATTTGGTGAAGGCCCCAAGAACTAAACAAGTTCCCATTTATTGGTCCTAGCCCTTCACTAAGTGAGTATAGACATAGTGGATCCCTTCCCAATGGCCTAGGGTAGAAGAAATTTCTGGTGGTAGCAGTCGAATACTTCATAAAGTGGGTTGAACTAGAACCATTAATAATAATCACTACAAATAACATAATAAAATTCATCTGAAAAAACATCATCTATAGGTTTGGAACTCCATATCAGCTCATAAGTGACAATGGAAGGCAATTCGATAAGGTGATAATCAGAAATTTTTATGAAGGGTAGAATATCAAGCAACATTTCTCCTCTACCACTCAGCCCTAGGAAAATGGGCAGACAAAGGTGAAAAACAAAACAATCTTACAAGGGCTGAAATGAAGGCTATGGAAAGGATTGGGTCAAAGAACTTCATCATATGCTCTAGGCCTATAGTATTACCCCTTGGGACCCTACTGGAGAGTCTCTATTTTCTTTGACCTTCGGCACAAAGGTTGTGATTTTGGTTGATATATGCTTACTCAATAGGAGAATCTTCTATTGTAATGATGAAAAGAATAACAAACTATGAAGGATTGGTTTAGACTTGCTAAAAGAATTGAGAGAAGAGATATCCATTCGAATGACAACATACAAAATTAGGGCATCTAATTATTTTAACAAGAAGGTCAAAGTCAGAAAGTTCAATGTTGGAAGCCTCGTGATGAGAAGCCTTAAAGCCACTAGCTGAAGAAAAGGAATAAGAATGTTGGCTCCAACATAGGAAGGCCCTTTCAGAGTCCAGCAAGTCATAAGCCCAGGCACATATAAACTTCAGACATTAAAAGGCATGGATCTACCATATACACGAAATGTATAACATTTAAAGATGTATTGTCAATGGTTTAAAATAAATGAGAAAAATATCTCCTGAATCAATTATGAATTTGTATTTTAAATTTGAAAAGACATGTTTAACAAGCAAAAGTCTTTCTAAGGGAAGCACATAAGTTCTTGATGATGAACGGACCTTTGCAAATGTGAAGCTTTCCCCAAGGGGAACAAGCCCAAATGAAGACTTGCTTGATAGACAAAAGTCCTTATAAGGGAGGTATAAATGTTCTTGTTAAAGAATGATAAAAGCCTTCACTAAGGTGAAGGAACTCCCAAGGGGGAACAAAAGAAATTTTTCTTGCCAAGACAAGAACCCTCTCCAAAGAGAGAAATGTAAGATCCCTAATGGACGGAGCAAACCCTCACCCAAGTGAAGACCTTCCTAAAAGAAGAAAAAATTCTACTAAGGCAAAAAAGCCTCTCTCTCTCTAAGGAGAAACATGCTAACATATAAATGAAGGATGAAGCCTTTCGCAATGGCAAAGATGTTTACTAAAAAAAATCAAATTGTTCACCGAGGCAAAATGAATTTTCCCCATAAACATGAATCGAATCTATAAGTGAAAACAAAAAACCTTTGAAAGTATAGAACTTCACAAAATAATAAAGACCTCATTTAAATAGAGAAGACTCTCCCTAAACAAAAAAGCTAAGACCATAGCAAATGATATGAGCCTTCGAAGGTGTAAAACTTCTTGAATTGACAAAAAGTCAAACCAAGGAAGAAAATTCCAAGTTTAACAAGACTTAAGCCAAAGCAAAATCCTTCCCAAAGGAAAGAGATCTTTGAAGGAGCTTACAAAAACTTTGATTAAGGTAGAAGCAAAGTGAAAAATATTACACATCTAAAATAGAGTTACACTGGAAAAATAAAAGGAAAAAGGAGAAGATCAACTAAAGATTACTTCTTGCATGTCAATTCGAAATAGATTACAATGAGTACATGTACAAAACAAAAAAGAAAATATAAGAAAAAATAAACACTCTCACTAAGGGTCCTCTTCCTCTTTATCTAAATGGACCCTCAAATCCTCATTTGAAGGGCCAAAGGGGGCCTTTTATCCAGAGAAGGGATGTGAAGCATGAGGTCATGCCCGACCAAAGTACTTATCTATGTCAAGAAGCTTCACCTTAGATGCATCATAGGCCTTGAATTGGGTAGCGACCTCTAGGAACTAGGCTGTGATTTCTTAGAGGGCCTTTTTATGGCGAAGGACCCAATCAAAACTCCTCTCTTCAAAATATTGAGCTAAAAATAGTCTGAATAACAAGGCATATCTCCCCATCATTTCTTAAGTGAAGTCTCCCTGTGTTGAAGCATAGAAAAAGGATCATCCTAGATAGATCAGGCATTGTCATAGCTTTGATTTAGGCATCAGAATACCACATCAAATAAAATAAATCTTGATTTAAATTGGCTTTATCAAGCTCCTCTACAGAAAAGAAATAAGAAAAAGGTTAGATGGAAAAAATAAATAAGGTAGATCCCTAGTGAAGGGTGAAGAAGAAAAGTGAACTTACTTAAATAGGACGCCAAAGTATAAGGAATCCCCAATTTTCAATCCTTGTTGCAAAGAAAGCTACTCTACCATAGTTCATCTCTATTGAAAAGCTTCAGCAAACTAATCAATAGAAGTAAATTTTGCTTGTCCTCGTCGGTGAGTTCATGGTCCGATGTAAACTTTTCAGGCTTTTGAAATCCACTAATGAATCCTTAACCATCTTTGGCATCTCCAACATTCATGATGCCAAGGAATTGTCTCTTCTAAACATCTAGCTTATTTACCTCTTCAATAAAAAGCCCTCTACCCAGCCTTCTTGAGGACATATACATGCCATAATTGTCAGGGCTTGAAGCAAACTTGAAGAACAATTGAAATAATTACACAGATGGACTGACGATGCTGAAAGCAAAGCAAAGGGCTTCGAAGTAGTAGTTATCCAAAATAGAATTTGGTGTAAGAGTGAGAGGGCTCACTTTAAAATAATTAAAAACCCTCTAGAAAAAATCAAAGGGAAAGAGGAGAAGGCCAATGTAACATGCGGTCATAGAACCACATGTACCCCCTTAGGATTAGCAGAAAAGGGTTGAAATGAAAAATGCGGTGGCTAATAAAAAGAAATAGAATATTCAGAAGAAACTCTCTAAAAATTTTGATGGAAATAGCCCCAATTCACTTATGATTTGGGTTTGAGCTCCCTCCAGGTAGGAGCCACACTATGTTCAAAAAACTCAGTAGTACAGGTAGAGCATTCGGGGAATCAGTTTTTAGGACCCATGGAAGAGTGTGAGATGAAAATAAGAACATTGGAAAATAAAGAACAAGAAGGGTGTGAAGAAAGCAAAAAAGCAAAGGAAACTCAAAGAAAAGAAAGCTAGAAGTGGTAGGAAAAGAAGCCAAAATAAAGGAAATATATAGGCTTTCTAAAAGACGTTTCATATTCCGGACCGTTACGGAAAATAAAAAAATGATTGGCATTAAATATTTTAAATGAAGTTAAGCACCACATGGCAAGAAAACGAATATGTGTGAAGACTACCTTCAACTTTGCCGAATGATCTCAACTTTATCTACGAGAATAAGAGACGCAAAGTCATTTTATTTGATAAAAGTGGCTCCAAATTCCAATGAGAACATGAGAAACCTTCAAATTGTTCAAAGGCAAAGATGAAACAATGATGTTAAGGGAAAAACAAAAATAAGAAATACTAGTTCAAGGGAATACATAAGAGAAAGGAGCCTAAAATGGCAATAAGAGTTGAAAATGAAACAAATTCTAGGCTTTAAAGATTAGAAGGGGAAAGACAAATCCCTAGTGCATACCTAATCTAAAAGGCCAACAGAAAATAAATAGCTAAGGGGAGGCCGAATGACAATATGGAGCACCTCAAAAGGCATTAACAGGCAAAAATTATAGCAGACCTTTCATCTTAAGATTTGTCCAACTAAGAGCTCGTGCAAGGAGTCCTTCACTCTTGAATGAACAAAGGCGGCCTCTAATATAGGTTAGATATGTGAGTAAAAGGATCAAGCCCATGGAGTGATCCTACTAAGGCCTCAAGAGACTTTAGAATGGACAAAAGCCCAATTTGCATCCCAAGTTGTGTCTGAACCCTTAATTTTACACCTTCATAATTGTCGATTGTTTCTTGATTCTCAAAGGATTGGAAACCTAAAGAGGTTAAGGGGAAGCACCCCTTATTGCATCCACGATAATCCTTGAGACAAAAATTTTTAATTGCTAGGGTTTGTAAGGGAAATTCTGCATATTTTCAAAGTAATATTCATATCTTTACACCATTGCATCCGAACCATCAATACAAGTCCAAAGGATCTGATCGGGCTCAAATCAGACTTCAAACGAGCCTAAAAAGCCCAAAAAATTGAATTAGACTGAATCAAACCAGACTTAGAAAACCGGGCCTAGGACAAACCCAGGCCCAAAATGACAAGATGCATGTGTGAAGGCTTCAATGCTTGCGTCAAACCCTTTACTCATGCATGAAGACCCACGCATATGCGTGGAGCATGTGACACACGCGCCTTTCAGTTTTAGGGTTTTTTTGTTTGATTCTCTATTAATTCGACCCTCCAGAACAGAGCTGGGTTCAGACCTTTTTACCAACACTTTTCATATTACTAAACACTCTACATACACTCAAAAGACATCAGTTTACATAATTTTACATCAATCAGAGCCTCCATAACGCACTTTTCAAACAGCAGACACTACAAACACCTTAATTTTAAACGTTATAGACGATCAATTCAATCAGTCAACGTTCAATCTAGTTCAGTCTACATCAGTTCAGACACTCAATCAATGCTCTTCAAATACAATGGAGGCCCGTTCTAGCTTCATCAAACCATCAGAACCTCCAGTTCCCAAACCACACAAAAAGGTATATATGGTATAGTATTTCTTTTTTTCCTTCAATCAAACTACTATTTTAAACCCTTTAATTCAGACCTAAGGCATGTTTTCTAAATCATTCATTTTAAGCCCTTTAATTCAAACTAAGGCAATATTTTATGAAAAAATGTTTTCATAATTAAAATCAACCAAATCCTAAATCTGTTAGGTACAACACATAATGAAAATTCATTTTTCATTAATCAAGATTAATCATTGGTTAATTACTTATACAATTAATTATTTTTACAAATCTAAAATCAATTAGCTATTGAACATCCAAATCACCCCACTATTATCATAACAACCTCCACCCTTCGTGAGAAGGGAGAACGACGTAGGGTTTGATTCCCATCCAAAGGGATACACCGGTAAGCCTTCTACTACTCCAACTCCAAAAATTATTTTCTTTATCATTTCTATTTATTTTTATTATTATCTTTGTTATTTGCATGTTTATTATGTATGCCTTTATATATTTCACCTGTTATGTGTTCGTTGTGTTTATGTTGCTATTGTTCTATGTGATGAATGGTTTTGGGGAATGTGTGCCCATCCCAAATCATAAGATTGGAGGGGAGATCCCTTATTTATCAATTTTCATTGTATTAATTTTGCTACTTTCTTTGGGATGTTGTGCCTTCTCTATGACCTGAAGTGGGCTAGAGGAAGGATCCCTAGCAAAATCGCTTGTGTTTATTGCTTTTCGGATGTCATTTGCATAATTTGATATGCTCATGCATTCATCTGATATAAATGTCCATGCATACACGAAAATCATTATTTTAACTGAACTTACATGAATTCTCGGGCCAAAATCTTGTTTTAATTAAAATGGTACAAAATTATTTTTATTAAAATATTTTTTAGATCATGAACCCCCGAACCTCCTTTGGTTCCAAAAATGACTAGCTTTTCCAATTCGGTAGAAAACTGAATCTTTTCTAAAATAGAGTTAAAATCAAAATATTTCTTAATCACCATAGAATAAAACTGACTTTTTTAAAAGGTTAAGTGGCGACTCTAAATCACTTCATGCACAACGTGAACTCTAACGGACACATGTGAGGGCATAAATGTGGGAACCCCGATCCACAATCTATGATGCCTTGAAAGTGCAATCTGAAAGGTTTCCTCTGGGCCTTGATAGAGGTCCGTAGGCATGCTCTTAGGGGAAAATTCCACGAGCTACTCGGGCGGAGCCTCACAGCTGGCGACTCCACTGGGGACGTTTGGTAAACTAACCAAAAATTAGGTGGGTTATTTTCTGAATAATGAGATTTTGGCCCGAAATCATACAAAAGTAAGTTCTCATACATGACTTCCTATTCACCTATATATTAGGAAAACCCAAATAGAGAGTAGCATCAAGTGAGCTTCCTTCCTTCCTTAGGATTGCTTCACCAATAGCGAAATCATCCAACTCTAGGGTGCCCCAGCTTATACTTTCAGATGGAATAATGAGGTACATATAACTATTTAACCCACTTTGGCCTCCTTGGTTCTTATGGTTAGGTGTGTCGAGACCTCTAGTCGATGGGGAACCGCTAAACCACCAAGCCATCATGTAATGATTAGAGTTGATCCTAGGTCCCATGTACCCTAATTGACTCTATATTACTATCATCATGAAACCTTTTTCATTCATGCATTACTACATCCAAAAAATTGAAATTGGACAAAGTGCATTGTTCCAGACAGAAAACCAAACCCTTAAAAATACCTTTCCCTTTACATACCTGCACTTAACTTTGCCCGTTTCTTTCAAAAGCTTATACTATATTTTCTTTCCCTTTTCCCAAAAGGTTACCATGTCAATCAGAGACAACCTCATCCCACCTCCTACTACTAAAGCCACTGCTACTGGTGCCCCTAGTGGCACTCCTCCACTTGCTCCATAAGCTTCACCTGTTGCATTTGCATTAACCGACCTTGCTAGCATACTTGTTGCCTTTATGCAGAGACAGTAACACTCCATGAAAGTCCAATAAGTGACCCTCACTACAATGATGCAAAGCCAAGAATAGGCTATTCTAGGTAAAGTTCATACCATGTTGAGTAAAATTGGGATCCAACCCACTAATCATGCCTCGACTACTTTTAACACTCTAGCTGATGAGGTCATTGTACTAAATCCACAATTTGACTGTGTAAACAACACTCCTGTCACCCCTGCTACTGATCATTTTTCAAAAGGAATGAAGAATATCCACTCATTAAGACCATGACCCATAAATACCAGGAAATGGAAAGGGTCCTACAAGCTTTTAAGAAAAAGGAGAAAGTGTTAGATGTCAAGGCTTTGAGACCATTCCCCAAAGCAAGGCTTCCTCCTAAGTTTTAAATGCCACACTTTGAGAAATTCAAAGGCACCTCTTGCCTTAAAACTCATCTAAGAATTTATGATGGCACACTCCGACCTTTGGGAGTGAAGGGGGAGATCCTTGCTCATCTCTTCCAATAGTCACTCACTGGCACAACTCTAATCTGGTTCATACAATTAGAGGATTCTAAGAAATAGACATGGAAATTCATTTGTACTGAGTTTGTGAAATAATATTCCTATAATCAAGACATTGACATCAAAAGAAGAGACCTTGAAACAACCAAACAACTCCCCAAAGAGACCTTCTCTGCCTTTATTGCTAGATGAAGGGAAAAAGCTACCCAAATGGTTAGTAGGCCAACTGACCCTGAATAGATTGATATAGTTGTTAAGAACTTATTACTTGTGTTTTGAGATAGAATGATAACACGGCATTTTCCTAATTTTAAGGCTCTAGTTGTCGTTGGCTCTTGCTTAAAAGATGCTATAGAATCCAGCCTCATTAAGGATGAGACACAGACTTCATCCTCTTATTTTATGAAAACCACTAGTACACAAAAAGATAGCAGAGTTAATGCAATAACAACCCGTAAAACCACTCCATATACAGAGAAGGGAGTTTTCTAGTTTGAAGGGATTAACTCTAAGCTACCTCTTGAGACAGTGCTTGGAAAAGAACGCTTTCAAACCATTAGAGCCCAAGCCTATTCCTAGTCCTCTGCTAAAAAACTTCAACATGAATGAGACTTGTGACTATCATCAAGGGCCCAAGCACAAAATTGATGATTACAAGGCCCTTCACCACAAAATCCAAGATCTCATTGATGAGAAGAAGATTCTGCTGCCTGAAGTTAATTTTGACACTAATTCCCTCCCTGAACATAATGTCAATGCAATACTGAATGAATTTGAGGAGGGTGATTCCACAAATCTTATCACTAATGCTATACTATTGAGTAACTATTATTACATCAGAGATGACCAATCTTCCTTAGAGAGGTCACTTTCCCTAATTGGCTCACTAATGATTGGCCAAACTTCCTTAGGGTGGTCAATTCATCATGATTACTATTGTGTCATCATATATCTGAGAAATCTAGGTCAAGAAATATATGCTATTACCAGAAGTGGTTGCATCACTCAAGCTTCTATTGTTACTTCATCTTCAAGCCACCCAGTGGCACAAAACAAAAGGACACCTGAACCTGACGAAGATCCTATATTGAAGCAACTCAAGAAAATGCAAGCTAATACTACAATATGGAGTTTGCTCATGTCCTCGTACCCTCATTGCCAAGATCTTTGTAAGGCATTGAGACTCTGGTTACATCAATCACTAGTTTCACCAGAGGAACTTCCATTTCCTTATCTGATGATGAGATCCTACTTGGGGGTCCTCATAATGATGCATTATACATAACTGTCATCACAAGGGAGAAGATTGTCCTTATGACCTTAGTTGATAATGGGTTTGCATTGAATGTTTGCCCTTTGAAGGTTACAAGTTTTTTAGGTTTGGTTACTACTGATTTCACCCCCTTTAATGAAATTGTGAGGGCATATGACAACTCTAAAAGAGAGGTACTTAGAGTGGCTACACTACCGTCACCATGGGCCCGACTACTTCCAAAGTTCCTTTCTAAGTTATTGATGTGCCATCCTGTTTCAATTTGCTCTTAGGTAGGCCTTGGATCCATCAACCCAAAGCTATGCCATCTACTCTACACCAGAGGGTGAAGTTTCCTTTGAAAGGTGGCATGGTTATAATTAAAGTTTATTCATCTAGCAAATCTGAAGTCCCAAACACTATTCCCATTCTGGAAATTCATCCAGACTTATCAGCATATCCTTTATCTGACTTCTTGTTTGCTTAATTCATTCATACTAATGAAGATCTGAAGGAGCTTATTGCTTTAGATTTTTCCCTTACTGCAACCCAATGTTGGGTAATATCATGAAGCAATTGTCTTTCTTTCCTAGATTATGCCTTAGCAAAAATCAACAAGGAGTTGAGTCATTCAATGATTTCAAGTTTTCTACTCTCCCTTTTGGCTTCGGTTACGGCCCATCAAATGAAGAAATCGAGGAAGAAAAGACAAAGGCCAAAAAGAACTTTGCAATTATCAAATAAGGAGGTGAATTCAACATTGTCATGAGGCCTTATTTCAGAACCCTAAATGGCTACTTTGTGAAGGAGGGAGAGACTATTCCTTACTTCTCTTTCCCTGAACCATGGATTTGCCTAGTCACTGGTATCAAAGTTCCTCGATTTGAGTTGTTCTCTGATGTGAAGCTAACTACTGAAGATCACTAACCTATTTACTATTTGGAAAGAGATTATGAAGAGAACATGAAAGCAAGCCCCCTTGGCGATATAGCTATTCTCACAGACAAAGCGAAGAAATCTAACCTCTCCACTATGTTCAAGCCATCTAATGGGAAACTGAAGAATTGGAGCTTTGATGAGCACACTTTTGAAGCTATTAAATCAAAATCTAAGACTGAGACTAAAATAAAAGCTGGAATTGAGTCTGAATCTGAGTTAATTACTAGTTTTGAGTCTTCATCTGAGTCTGAATTTAAATCTGATGTAACTGGTCCACCGGGATTTAACTATGAATATGATGTAACCATGGACCTTTCCTCTATTTCTATTAATAAGATATCTAAGTTTTCTTATTACGAGCCATTTCCTTATTTTCTTTTACAGATCCAATTGATGAATCTAACCTCAAACAAATAGAAAAAGAGAATAAAACAATAAATGAAATAAAAGATGCAATTAAAGAGCCCATAAACACTGGCACTCATGACATGCCTAAAAACACATACATTGTATCTTCATGTTCAAACAAAAGGGACACCGAGTCTATCTTCAAAATATTTGAAGACTGCTTTGCCTAGCAGCCCAGCGACATGACCAGACTAGATCCAAGCATCACCGTCCATATGATTCCAACCTATCCAGACTGTAAGCCTGTCAAGAAAAATCTCAGACGTATGAATCCTACCTTGTATATACCAATCAAAGAAGAAATAGCTAAATATCTTGCTCATAGATTCATTAAGCCCATCAAATACACATCTTGGCAAATATTGTCCCAATATCAAAAGAGGAAGGAATAGTCAGCATGTGTGTGGATTATCGAGATTTGAACAAAGCATGCCCTAAGTACGATTTTCCACTACCCCACATAGACCTCTTGGTTAACGCATTAGTTGGTTTCCTTCACCGATCTGGTCGTGGGGTACAATTAGATCATGGTCCATCCGCCAGACATGGAGAAAATAGCTTTTATCACAGAATAGGGCACTTACTGTTACAGAGTAATGCCATTTGGGTTAAAGAATATTAAAGCCACTTATCAGAGATTGGCTACTACAATCTTTCATGATTTAATACATAAAGAAATGGAGGTGTATGTCGATGACATGGTCGTTAAAGGTGCAACCCTTGAACTGCATCTACAAGCACTGGAGAAGTTCTTCCTTAGACTTCAATGGTACAATCTCAATTTAAATCCTAATAAATGCATGTTTGGAGCCTCATCTAGAGTGATCCTCGATTACATGGTCAGCAAGAAAGGCACATAAGTGGATCTAACCAAGTCTAAAGTCATCCTCGAACATGCCACCTCCTAAAATCGAAAATGAGATAAAAGGCTTCCTCTACTGCATTCAATATATCAGTTGGTCCATTCACCAACTAACCAATACCTGCGGCCCAATATTTGACTTACTGAAAAGAATTCCTCCAAGCAATGGAATGAGGAGTGTCAGAGAGCTTTCGAATAGAGTAAAAAGTATCTTTTGAGTCCACCAATCCTACAGCCTCCTAGGCCTGGTCAACCTCTACTACTCTATTTAACTATCACTTAAGAAGCCATAGGAGCAATGCTGGATCAGAAAGCTCTAGAATCACAGAAAGAAAATGCCATCTACTATTTGAGTAAGAGAATGTTGATACATGAACTCAAATACAAGTACATTTAAAAGTTGTGCCTAGCTCTGGTATGGGTCTGTCACAAACTAAGATATTATCTGGGAGCATATATCACACATGTCCTCACTGATCAAAGTCGTCTCAAGTACCTTATAGAAAAGCTTGTCTTAGACAAAAAATTGGCTAGATGGATGGTAGTACTTGCAGCCTACGACTTCAAGTACATTAAGAGAAAGTCTATCAAAGGCAGTGTCATTGTTGACCAACTGGTTATTGCTCCAACTGATGATCATTGGAAAGAGCCTAAATTTCCTGATGAGGACATACTGTTTGTGAAAACTGACACATGGCAATTGTATTTCGATGGAGCTACAAACCACAAAGGTTTTGGCACCGGCTTGTTGTTCCTTATGCCTACCAGTGAAAACTTACATCTTGCAATCAAGCTAGATTTTGAAGTAACAGATAACAAAGCTGAATAAAAAGCATGCATGTTTAGGTTAGAAGAAGTTATCCAGATTGGCATTAGAAACTTAGAAGTCTATGGTGACTCTAACCTCATCGTCTCACAAGCCTTAGGTAAGTGGAAAATTAGAGAAGAGTGACTAGTTCCTTACCATAAGAACCTCGTAAAGTTGGCCAACAAATTTGACACTCTATCTTTCCACTATCTTCCTAAAACTCAAGACAGCTTCGTCGATGCACTAGCCACTCTAACATCAATGATAGAGATACGTGACAGGTTCATTATCCATCCTATTTCAAGAAGCATCAAAAGCCAACTGCCTTTTCAGACTCACTATATGAGCATTCAAGTTGAAGAGAAACCATTGTACTGGCAGATCTACATTTATCTCACCAAAGGTGAATATCCTGAAGATGCCTCCAAATTAGAAAGGAGAACCATCAAACAACTTACCAGTGGATACATCTCTAGAGGAGATATTCTTTACAAGATGACAATGAATGGCATTCATCTAAGATGCATCTCAGGCAAAGAGGCAAACGATATTGGCATTCGTCTCAGATGCGTCTCAAGCAAAGAGGCAAACGATATTATAGAAGAAATCCATGGTGAAACAGATGGCACTCACATGAACGGTTAGGCTTTATCCATATAAATCATGGAATAAGGTTACCACTAGCTCACCATGAATGAAGATTGTGTACAATATGCTCAAAAGTGCCCAAAATTCCAAGTATGTAAAGCTTTTGAAACTTCCATCCTTACCCCTCAATCCAATCTCCACACCATGGCTCTTTGCTATTTGGGGCATAGATTTCATTGGTAAGATCTCAACCAAGTCATCTGTTGGACACGAATACATTTTAGTTGCCATAGATTATTTCATCAAGTGGTCAAAGTTGCACCCTATCAAGTATTGGATTCAAAGAATGTGGCCCAGTTCATCAAAACCAACATCATTGCAAGGTATGGTGTCCTATATGAAATCATTTTTTACAATGTCTCCCACTCCCAGAAAGAGGTAGTCACTCTCCTAAAGAAAGAAA
>CAOJBK010172391.1:0-10665 GCA_948294925.1 Codiaeum variegatum
TCAGAAACTCAAATTCAACATGGTGATAGTCACCCATGTTCTAGAGGCATGGTTGGATCCAAATATGATAACTATTTTGCCCAAAGAATATCAAGATAAACTTAGATAATAATCTACACTTGATGGCAACATCATGGAAGCACATATTGATGAAAATGGGGCACGCTATCATTATCCATAATTCTAGAGTAGCTCCAAAGATGTTTAACCAATCATATTCAACCTATCTATATCAAGGCCGAAGTAAATGAAATTCTCACTAATGGAGTGATGGTGGACAATGGTGTATGAGTTAACATCGTTAAGAACTTTTAAGAAATAGGGGTTGTTAACTCAAGATCTTGAAAGGGTCAAACTTTCCCTGCACAATATTATGGGGGATGAGATACTGCTATAAGGATTTATGATCATTTAATTAAAAGTCAATAGGGAAACTTGGCCAACTAATTGCTAGTAGATGCCCAAGTAAACTATAACCTTTTGCTTGGAAGAGATTGGATACAATCAAACTTTTATATCCCTTAAAGCATGCATCAAATCTTGATAATCTTCAAGGAAGAATATGTGGAGATAGTTCTTGATGACCAAATCCTTTTGGCTAGGAAGTCCATTATCAAATTCAGTTTATTATGATGCATAGGTAAAAACTACTACTCTCATGATGGTTAAAAGGTCCCTCGATTAAAGGATGATAATGGTTGAACAGATGATTCAACCAAAGATAGTTTGGTCTATTGACCAAGCTTCTACTTCAAAGAGTTAATTTATGGATATCTCTAAGTGCTAGAAGGAAGTGATTCTGAAGCTAAAAAATCTATTTTGGGAGCATACTTTTAGCCGAATGCATCTAGGAAGATGAGAGCTAAGATCTGACAATAGTCTTGGATATAAAAGATTTAAAAGTTTCTAGTAAAAAGCTTCAGAATGAACTAACTAAGGTTTAGGATTATTTGAAGGAGATCAACCTGATAACCAAGGCTGACTCACGACCAATTTTTATAATTGACAAGCTCTCCCTTAAATTTAAAGAAAAACTTATGCCATTGCTCAAAGAATATAAAGATTATTTTGCCTTGAGTTATGGTGAGATGTCAAGGTTTGCTCGGGAGTTAGTAGAACACAGGTTTCTAATCAAACTATGTTTTAAGCCATTTAAGTAACCCATAAGAAGAATGTCAATCAAAGTAGAAACCATGATCAAGTAAGAGATAGAGAGATCACTTAAGTTTGGTTCATTCTACTTATAATATACATTAAATGGCTTTCAAACATTGTCCTAGTGAGTAAGAAAAATGGGGCTTAGGATTTATGTAGACTTTAGAAACCTAAACATCATAATGCCTAAAGATGAGTACCAAATGTTAGTGGCTAATACATTGATTGATTTAGTTGTAGAAATTGTAATTCTTAGCTTCACAGATGGGCATTCAGGGTATAACCATATAAAAATTATTGAGGAAGATGTAAGCAAAATGGCTTTTATATGTTCAGTCCTGATTTATTCATGTGAATGGGTATTAAAGAATACCAGAGTAACATATGAGAGGGAAACAAATGCAACCTTTCATGATTTCTTGGGAAAATTCATAAAAGTATTCATTGATGATGTTATAGTATGATCTTAGTAAGAGGATCCACGTTTGGTTGATCTCTAACAATCATTTGAAAGAATGAGAAAGAATCAGGTCAAAATGAATCCTCAATGTATTTTCTTGTGATTCCTAGTCCATAAAAGGGGGATGGAGGTCGATAAAAATAAGGCCAAGGCAATTTTAGAAACTCCTCCCCTAAAGTTAAAAAAGGTGTTACAGTGGCCAATATGGAAAATCAATTTTTTTGAGAAGGTTTATTACAAATACGACTAGAAAATTTTGGTTGTGGAGACCGTTGTTAAAAGGAAACAATAACAAATTTGTCTAGACTGAAGAGCATTAAATGGTGTTTTATGAGATCAAAGCCTACTTAACCAGACCACCAGTCATGTCACCTCCCGAGCTAAAAGAGCCTTTGGTTCTATATGTTTTAGCCTTAGATGATTCCATAAGGAGTATGCTGGCCCATGTGTAGGGTGGATATGTAAGGGTTATTTATCACCTCAGTAGGAGTTTAATAGATATTGAGATAAGGTATCCTCCAATTGAGAAGTTAGGGCTTGTTATATACTTTTATGTATAAGCTTAGATAGTACATGCTCCATGTAACTATAATGGTAGTAAGTAGGACATATGTGATGAAATATATACTATCACGACCTTACTTGGGAAATAAAATAGGAAAACCTTATCTAAATTCCATCTACAGTAAGTTCCTCTTAGAGTGGTGAAAGGCCAAGCCTTGGCTGATTTCTTGGTGCATCATCCAAGCAAGGAAATCCTAAAAGAGGAGATCAATTATGTTGCAAAGGAGTCATTAGCTTGGGAGATGTGGCTTGATGGATCAAGGATTGCCACCTCAGCTAGGGCAGATATAGTGTTGTAGTGATTTAGATAGATTCCTCTAAAATATAGGTCAGTCTCAATATTATGTTCAAAGTGTATCATCTCACTTTAGGATTAGATAGAGAAGCATCAGAGGGTTCTCATAATTTATATAAGTCAAGATTGGAGAAAACCCCTTATATAATTTCTATAAGATCCATCAATAGATCTTGATACCTGAATTCATACTTTTAATTTTGGCAAGAAAAAGGCATCTTGTATAGGTAATACCAAGATCAGCTTCTACTCTACCTTGTCACAAAGGAAGCAATGTTGGCTATGATTGATGTATATGAAGAGGTAGTTGGAGATCACTAATCAGGGAAACTTATGAGCCAGTTACTTTTGCAATATGGCTACTAGTGGCAAAATATTGAAAAGGATTGCATAGATTATGCTAGGGGGTATAAACCCTATCAGAAACATTGTCCTAATCAAATTATACCAGCATGGGAGCTCCATTCAATCATCAAGCATCAGCCATTTCGAGGATGAGCGATGGATATAATTAAGAAAATTTATCCTCCATCTTTTTGGAATCATTCTTTTATCTTGATGGCTACATATTATTTTTCAAAGTGGGTGGAGATAGTACCATTTAGGAATTTCACTCAAAAGACAACGATTGGGTTCATCAAGGAATATCTTTATTAGGAAAAGCCTTCCCCAGACAATCATAAAAGACTAATGCACCATATCCATAAGGGATGTAGTGATGAAGTCTTGCAACAAGTATGGGATTAAACTAATGCACTCAACCTTTACTATACATAGGCTAATAGGTAGGTAGAAGCTACCAACAAGGTGATAAAGGGAATAATGCCAAAGATGGTTGTTAGGAACCCTTAGAAATGGTACAAACTATTAGGAGATACTGTTTAGGAAATTTGAATAAGCATTATAACCGCAATAGGGGCAATGCATACCAAACTAGCTTATAGACATGATCCCGAGTGAGTTAACAGTTTGGTCCGTCAGAAGTCGACATCAAGATCAGCTAACTCCATATGAGTATGAAAATTATAAGTATTAAGAATTGGATGAGTTGGATTATGTCATTAAATTTAGAAGAAAAGGGTGGAAAGAGCCTTCTATAAGAGATTTTATGTAAATGCATTAATATTAGAGGATCTAGTTTGGAAAGCTATTCTTCCCCTCGCGGAAAAGCAACTTGAACTTGGTTAATGGTCTATTAATTGGGAAGGGCCCTATGTTGTCAAAGAAATCAAAGGAAATAAAGCCTATAGGTTTTCTTATAAAGATGGAGAAGCCCATGACTGATCGATAAATGAGAAAAACTTAAAGTTATATAAACCTTCCTTGTGAGATCATGTTGATAAGTCCTAGTTTGAGAAAGTTAGGAAAAATTTTGAATTAAGGTTTATGCCTTTGTAAGGCCAATTTTTATCATGTAAATAATAGTTTTAAGATTTGTTAATGCATACATTGTACCTATTTGCTAAAAGGCTTATTATAAATATTTTGATATAAATAAAAGAATCAAATATTCCAAACATTCAACATTAAAAGGCATATTAAACTAAAAAGTCGATCCCATAATCGACAAAATGATATTATTGATATAATATTCAAGAATAAACCCCTTAGTTCACAAAATTAAGTAATTTTCCCAAATCGGACTTGTCCAAGGATAAAATTAAATTATAAAGTATAAATCATCCTAAAGTAAGAAAAAGAGCATCCAAGGCTTACTCTATATCATCCTCAAACTCCTTATCCTTCACCACTCTAGCCTTTATCTCTTTTAACTTATAGATTCTTTCTTTGATGTAAAAATTGGTCTTTGAACATCTTCCTTTAGTTGTTTTGCATTTGCAACTACCTTGGCTCTCATTTTTCAATATCTGTCAGCTCAGCCTTTCTTAGAGTAAGCTCTTTTTCTAGTTTTGCAATCACTTCAGCTATGTGCTTAGCTCTAAGATCTAGGCCCTTAATACTTCATCACTCTAGCTCTTTCCAAGATAGGTTAAAGGTTATCTTAGTGCTTTACTCAAGCATGGGAGTTAGCCAATTATTTTTTATAGGTGTCTATTAGGTTAAAATCAGACACCATCTGGTTGAAGTGTTGTAAAAAGCCATTAATGGTTGCCTTCTGACCCACAGTCATATGGGAATCAATAACATGCTCATCAAGGAACTTGAGGCTCTTTTGGATTGTTTTCCTACTTGAGTACTTTAGGAGTAGATTTAGACATCACCTTCCATGTCAGTGAAAATATTCTTTTTCTTTATGATCTCAATAGATAGGTCTGAAGTGGAAACAATTGGAACTTCCTGAGAAGTAGGGGAGTTAAGGTCTAGATCATGGTCCTTAAGGCTTGTAAAGAAACCAGTAAGGTTTTCCATGTCATTTGGCTAAAAAAAAGTTCTTTCAGGTCCTCTTACTAAAAATTGGGCCAAGAGTTTGAAACAAAATTAAAGATAAAAAGGGATAAAATAGAATGAATCGTAAAGTTCTTAATAAATACCTCAATGGAAGTAGAAATGGAAGGTTCTTTGGATGGAGAGACTTGAGGATTAGAGCTCTCAATAATGTTAGGAAGGACAACCTTAGTGGTGAGGTTTACTTAGAGAGCCTGGCTTTAGCATCAATGTCACCATCAACTAGCTGGAGCTAGAAAGGCTAACTCTTAGAGGTCTAGTTCTTGGTGAAAGGTTGGCTTTTAGTAAAAGGATTGCAATGCTCTTTGGTCTTCAAGTTAGGCCGATGATGAGATCAGTGTGAGTCTAATCTATGAGATGTTGCTGACGATCAGATAGAGGTTGATTTCTCTTACAGTTAGGGTTTTCCTTGGATAACTTAGAAGTAGGTTGAGTACCCAGTGCCTCTGACCAACTAGCTTTATTTTTTGAAAAAAATGAAAATATGTTAGCCTTTAGAAATAGGAAAAAGAAAGAATAAGGAAGGAGTATACTTATACTCGATCCTGTTTTCTTAGGAGGCTTCTCTTGGATGTCCACTTCACCATTACGTTTAAGCGGCAAGGGAGCCTCACCAATAGGCCTTGGGATGGCATAAAAAAATAGAAGAATTAGAATAAGTTAAAATAAAACACAAAGGTAATATAAAAGATATATGGGTCATCCACCTTGGCTTAGACCTAGGGGACTATATATAGTAGCCATTTCCATTCTTCGGGCTAGGGATAATCCCATATATTATAGTCCGTTCAAGTGGGAGGTTCTGTAGGTACATTCATCCCCTTTAATATCAGCCGTGCCACCTCAAATGGGGCATTTAAAAGTTTTAGCGAATGAATTATCTTCTCTTTCATATGAAAGCATTTTGTAGGAATCGAAACCTTAGGCTATCATGTCAATCATTATTATTTTAAACATTTATACCACCCTTTTATTGCTACTCCTTGTGGCAGATTCTCATGCCTCAACCTTTATTTTTTATTGTGTATTCTAAACATCCTTTATAAAACTCAAGAGTGTATAGTATTTTATTTTGTAAAAATTTAAAAACACACAAATGTCATGAAGATACATACCTCAGAGAGTGCCAACATCCATTTCCTGCACATTTAAAAGCAGAGGGTTAGTATCGATCCTAGGTATAAATCCTAACCTAGCCCAACCTACACAGTTGGGAAATTTTCAAACATGAACCTTGCTTGGAAGTTAGCCCACCAAACCCCAAATCTAGTGGTGGGATGGGGTTCAATGTTCTGGAGTTGAATATCCCTAAGCTGGATACCCTAGAGTTTCTTAAACAGGTGAAAGTGCTTATTAATATTGTAGAATTACTCAGAGGAAAGGTAGTTTAAGGAGAAGGTGGTTGGGAAAGGTAATTCTTTGATACAATCAAACTGCCAGGCACAAACTTTAAGGTTGGACACCTTAACCTGTGAACCCTAAAATTTGCACCACTAGAATCATCAGTCACCTTATAACTTTTAACTAGACTTAATGTTTTAGGAATAGAATGGGGGTCAAAGGGGCAACACCTTTGATGAAATTTCTAGATTTTATGGTTTACATGTAAAATTCTCTATGTTCGATTCACATCATCAAGACAAATCCATTAATTCAAATAAACCTAAAAACTCACAAAATCCCCTCATTTTTTACACCATCAGATCTGGTATGTCAGTACGAACTCATAGACTCAAATCAAGCTTAAATTGTACTCAAAGAGCCTAAAATTGTGAAAATACTGAACTAGACTAAACTAATCTGAGTGCCCTGCTCATAAGTAGAGCAGTTTGCGCATTAATAGAGCCTTCTGCTCATGTGCGGATCACACCACTCGTGTGTAAATCCCTCCATTCATGCTTGATGTTTCCAAATTTTCAATCCTTTTTTTTTATAAATAGTCCTTATCGGACACATTTTTCAACAAGTTTTTCTAGACGTTGAATTTTTGCTACTTTTGCTATCAAATGAATGAAAAAAACCTCTAAATCGACTAGAACATATTTCTAATTTGATTTTATTTTTTTCCCTAAAACATAGAAAACATTTGTTTTTCATTTATATTTATTTTATTCATTATAGAGACTTGTTCTGGTTTAATTAAGTCATCTGAACCTCTACTCCCCTATAAAGGAAAGTAAAGGTATAATCCCTCATCTCTTACTCTTTCATTTTCATTTATATTTCTTGATGCCAGCTAGGAAATTCATATTCAAAATCAACTTTTCCAAATTCAAAGCCTGAATTTAACAAAAAACTTATATGGTTAATCATTTTAAAATTAAATGAATTATCTTCTAAACCCAACCAATCCACTTTTTCAAAACAACCCTCACCTTCGTAAGAAGTGAGAATGGTGTGGGGTTTGATTCACGTTCAAAGGGATACGCTGATGTGTCCCATCTCTAAGTGCTCCAAATCTAAAATTTCTTTTATTTTATCTTTTTGTATATAAATTTGCTTTTATTATGTTATTTTCTATTATTGTACTTTTCTTTATAAGTTTCTTACTATTTCTAGTTTTCTTTGAAATTTGGTTTTTTCTTTTAAATTTGGATATTATTATTATTATTATTATTTTGTTATTTTATTGTTTAATATTATACAAATAGAGAATGTGTGTTTTTCCTATACCCTATGGCTAGATAAGGATCCCCTAAGTATGTCATTTTGTGATATAATTTAATTTTATAATTTTCCTTCATTTTACTTTATGTTTTTATCATTTATTTTCTATTATTAAGGATGTTTTTATCTTTGCACTTTTGATTTTTCTTTTGTATTTGGATATTATTGTTATTATCTCATTATTTTATTGCTTTCTTTTATTTTTTTTTCTTATGTTTGTATGTCATTCATGCTATTTTTGTTAAGCATCATACTTTATTGCTTATATATATGTTTCATGCATACACAAAAATAACTATTTTAGAACGAGTCCAATTTGTTAAAGCTAAAAGTAAAAAATGTATTTTTTTTCAAATCTAATTTTAAAGAAAAATTTATAATCTTTGAATCCGGTTTTGGTACAAAGACAAAAGTGGTTTTCAATTGTGGCATATCAAAATTCATTTGTAGAGTCAAAATCAAAAGGTTTCTTAATCATTGTAAAAATAAAATTTTCAAAAGAATTAATTGGCAACTCACTCAACACACACTTTGCACTAATAGTCCCATAAGGGGTTCTTCTGTGTGAGAATTTACACAAATAAATCACTAATACGCAATCTGCCTAAGAAGGGTGGTTTATTCAAATGAAACAAATTAAGAAGCATACTAGGCATTTCGAGCAGGGGCCTCACATAGCCCCTCCCTTAGTTTTTATTAAAGTACTAATAGGGAGATCCTTGGAAGTACTCACACTCCCCCAAGATTCAACCTCCAATGAGCTATGAAAGTAAGTGAATTAAGTCCAGTTGGGTTGAAGGCTGAAGGATGTAATGGATAGAAGGAAGCTAGAAGAAAGTGTCAGATAGAGTAAAAGAACTTAATTACTTCCTCATAAGAAATGTCCCTGGGCATAGATATAAGCATCCAATGACCGTAAGTGGCATAATTCTTGATGGATTTGGAAGAATGACAAAGCCAGGAAAGTTAACCACCAACTAGAGTTGCATGACCCATATAGGGACATGGAAGGAAGTGAAAGAACAAGGATCAGAGTCGAAAGGAATGGATGATTCTATAAGCATGACCAGAGATATAAAAACCAAGGTCATACTTCTCTCTAAAAGCTTATCTATCCCATTAGACTCCTAAGTGGCTTTATAGTTTTTGGTCATTTGAATCTTCTAAGATTGGAAGTCCCTACTCGTTAAGGGCTAGAACTGAACCATAGAGGAATGATCCTAGGAAGAAATTACATTGAACATAGAAAAAAAAGATGGTTAGCTTCATTAAAATGAAATTTGGGCACGATACTAAGGGTTTTGCTACTACTAGGTCCTAAAGCATAACCACATTGATAGGGGATAAGTACATGGCTGTTGATCTCCTCACTAGATTATAGATCTCAATGAGCCTTAATCGAGTTGACCTCGGAAGTTGGTATGGTAGGCTTTGTCATTTTCTTTTGAAGTTAAAAATAATGACCGAGAAAATATTAAAAATCAGTATTGTTCGATAAAATTAATAAAAATCATATCTTAATCAATAAAAGGATAAAAGAATAAAGACTTATCTAAGGAAAAATCGGTTATAGAGGTTCTGTTGTAGGTTGAAAGTTCAAATTAGTATGAACCCCTAATTTTGCACCTCTAGAATCATCGATCACCTTATTATTCTCAACTAGAATTAAAGGTTTGGGAATGGAACAGGGGTCAAGGGGGGCAGCACCCCTTGTGGCATCAAGGGTAGCCCCTTAGATAAAAATTTCAAATTGTAAGGTTTGCATGGAAAATTCTCTGTGTTTGGACATATCTTTGAGAAAAATCTCTTATTTTTCAACAGTAAATCTAGACCATCATTTGAAGACCATAGACTTAAATTGAACCCAAATTGAACCTAAACAAACCTAAAGAGTCTAAAAATTGAATCGAGTCAGACTGGACCAAGGTTGTGAACCAGCTGCGCGGGCTAAGCACCAGGTGCATGAGCTAGGCACCTAGTGCACGGGCCAAGAAACTGGTGCATACACCCAGTGCCAATTTTCTGACAATCCAGACTTTATTTTTCTATAAATTTCACCCTGGGTCACCTTTTCAACAACTTTTGGACTCCAAATTATTGCTAAAATTCTTACTGAAATCTTACAAACCCAAACCTCTGATAAATTCATTTTCAGACAATAATCTTTGAACATAATGGAGACTAGTTCTAGCCTAATCAAGCCTTCTGAAAAGCCAGTTCCATGCCAAAGAAAATAAAAGATAGTATTTTACAATCATTAATGGTATTTTCTTCTATTTTCAAATCAATTTAAACCCTAAAAATTGACTTAGTTAATTTACATTTTCAAAATCATTTTCTTTTAATCTAAAATTGAAATGATTAAAAATTGATTTGGTTAATCTTTCAAAATTAAAATTGGATTAGCTTTTGAATAAACAACCAGCCCACCCACTTTTCAAAACAACCCCTAACCCTTCACAAGAAGGGAGAATGGCGTGGGGTTTCACTCTCACTCAACGGGATATGCTGGCAAACCATTCGGGTTGCAATTCCAAATTCATTTTCTTTTCTCTAGTTTCTATTTCCATTTTTTTTCTTTCTTTTTTTTACTGTTTTATTTATTTATTTTTTATTTTTATCATTCCCTTTTCATTTGCTATTATTATTTCTTTATATTTGAATCCATTTGAGGGAATGTGTGCCTTTTATATACCTTATGGCTAGAGGATGGATCCCCTTCGTATTTTCCCTTTTTTCTTTTTAAATGTAATTTTCCTCTATTTTCTATTAATTTCTATTTAATTTGTTTTTGGAGATGTGTGCCTTCTTTAGTACCCTTTTGGGCTAGAGGGGGGACCTTTGTTTATTTCATTGCTTTCATTATTTTTTCTGTCATTCATGATATAACATGCTTATGCATCATCATAAATGTCGTAATTGTTCATCCATCATGATATAATTGTTATGCATACATGAAAACGTTTTAACAAAAAACATATGACATTTTAAGCCAAAATTATTTAGAAAATGAACTTATTTTCTAAAAATCAATACTTTAGATCAATCATGAGCCCTCGAATCCATCCTTTGGTATGAGGCTCACCTTTTCCAAAATGGGCAAAATAACATTTTTATG
>CAOJBK010172478.1:0-15095 GCA_948294925.1 Codiaeum variegatum
ATGTCCCCTCAAGTCAAAGGATTATATGCACAATTATAATCTAGATGATCAGACATTGACTGGTGAATAAAACCCATGTGTCTATCATCTAACGTCACTGTTCGACTTACTCATCTCATGAGTGTCCACGTGTTATCACGATATCACATGTCTGTAGTGTGAGACTCACTACCTCCATACCAACAATTATCTCATACTTATCATGGATGACAACAGAGGAGACTCCGGATCATTGACATTCCTACCAATAATCCTATGACCGTGAACTTACTTTAAAGTCTATGACAAAAAGAATCTGTCTCCATATTCCCAAACAATTTGAGAATAGATTCTCTTACATAGAACTTAAGCAACATATATACGTAATGCATTGAAATGAAATCAATCATTAAATGAAAACATATATATTTATTAAGCCATAAATGGAATTCAGATTACAAAAATATACACAATGTACATACTCTAGGGCATACAACCCCAACACTGGTCACCAGTAAAATAGGGGCCAATAAAAGGCCTCCCACACTAAATGATAAAGGTTTTTCTTCTTTTTTTTTTCCTTCATCTTCTTCATATTTTACATTCTCTCAATATTATTCATAGCTCTGCTGGTTCACAAGACCATAAAGCACCCTATATTTGACCCAAAATTGATTCAAGCACCGTAGGGTCCTTACTAGGCAACAAGCCTAGCCCTTCTGACCATCTTTCTTTATGTGCAGTCCCATTACATAACATTCCAAGCTAAATAACCCACTTTCTCAAAGGTTCCACTTTTTTGATTAGGTTCACTCCCATCACCATACATTGAGTATTGAGGAGACGAGCTCAATTTCTAAAGGTTCCCTTTGCAATTATAAAGCTTACTTCCTTCCCTCCAACTAATAACAACACCGTAATGCTTGACAAATAAAAAATACCCTTCTGAAAATTATCAAGTAGCACTCACCATATTGCAACGGAATATAAGCCATGCAAAAATAAATGATTAATTAAATTAGGCTCTCATAAACACAAATGGCACCCAGATACAAGAGCTATCCCATAAGTTTGAAGAAGAAAATTTGCCATGTCACAGTGTGACAACTATAAAATTCATAAACATATTGACTAGAAAACTTACCATTAGAAGAAAATCTCCAATCAAAAGAATCATTACCTATGAGAAGAAAACTATATTAGAGAGGTAAAGCATAAAATTCAAAAGCACTTGTGAGATGCTATTCCTTATCCTAAAAAATGTCCTAGTAGAAGATTAAAAAAGCTTATAATTTGGGAATGTTATAATGATTTACACTTATGCACCCTTGTTTTATGCATAATTTTATATATTTTTTCCTAAAATGTGAGTTTATTTTTATCCAACAATGGCATTTAATATGCTTGTTAAGTGGTTTTTAGAGAAAATTAAGAATTTATGCAAAAATGGAGTTATTGGATCGAAAGATGGAGTTCCTGAGCAAACAAGATTGAAGAATTTTGAAAAAGTCATCTGCACTGCGAAAATTGCATCCGCACGGGGGCATGTCAATGAAATTTGGGTTGTGCAACTCTCTAGAACAATTTTCTTCATTTGTACGAGGTCAAAGGCATCCGCATGGGCCGTGTCGATGCAATTTTCTAGCAGCCCAATTTTCAGATTGTTTAGGGGATTCTTAGCCATACTTTTTAGGTAATTTAGAGATAGATTCTCTAGTTTTTAGGGATTAAACTTAATTTCTTCACATATTTCATCTTAGTTTCATAGTTTTACTTCGATTTCATTGGATTTTTAATTTGTAATCGAGATCAAAGCTGAAATTCTTTAAGGAGATTGGGATTTTTTTGCAATTTTTAATTTTAACTATTTTATTTGAATTTTCTTTGAGTAATCTTTGTATTAAAAGATTAAGCATGATTTTCATTGATTTCATTATTAATTTGTTCAGATTTAAACCAACCATGAGCTAAATTTCTATTGTCCTGATATTGATCATGAAGTAATCTTGATATGAATGATAGTAATTGGATTATTTGATATTGTTAAAACCTTGTTTGATTGAATTGAATTAATGATTATAAACAATTTTTTTTATCACCAATTAGTTTAATTTAAGGTTTGGGTGATAGAGGAAGAGTGGAAATTCAAACATGGAACTATTCAATTGAGATTCTAAAATGAATAAGGAATATAATTTTTAGTTTTAGATGCTTTGATTAATGCATCTTTTCTTTAGATTACTTTTATAAATGCGATAGTTAGTAGAATAAGTTCTAATTGAATGATTGTATTGAATTTGGATCCTTTGGCATAATCGACTTACCTAACTACTTAAATTCATAAATGATGGATTATGGATTATAAAGATCTCTAGACTCATTCATATCATTGTGTAACACATCCTTTACTTTCTTGCTTTAGAATTAATTCTTTACTTTATTTTCAAAACAAAAATTATTTTACTTTCATTTGCACTTTCTGAAACAAATCAATAAGGTGATGCAAGTTCTGTGGGAGATATGACCTTGGGTTCTCATTCGATGCTACAATAGCCCATATACTTGTGGTCGCTATTGGACAATATATTTTTTTTATATTTCTTTTCTATAGTTTATGAACTAGAAGATCTCTTGACGGAGATATTCTTTCTTTGGTTGATAACGTGCACAGGATCGGAGCACAAAACAAAGACAGAGTTCTAATGATTGTTGACCTAGCAAGAATCATGGGGGATTAAAGATAATTAATGAAGGAGTTTGCTAAGCCGATCATTAGCACAGCTACATCTTGCATTCGTTGGGACGTGGCATCTAGAACTTATGAGCTCAAGTCTATTCACTATAACATGTTATTATTTTTCTATGGAGTGGCAAATGAGGATCCTTTGAACTTCATTTGGGATTTCTACTCAATTATTCAAACCATTCCTCTTCAATGTCTGACTTAGGATCAATTGAGAATGAGGTGTTTCCTTTACAACTTGAAGGATGCTACAAAAACATGGCTAATGACATTACCTCTAGACTACATGGCAGGAAGTTTATACAAAATTCATGCATAAATTTTATTCACATCAAAAGAATGCTAAATTAAGGACTAAGAATGCTACTTTCTCTCAGATGAAAGAAGAACCTTTCCATGAGGCATGAGAATGCTTTAAGATGTTACAAATTCAATGCCCACATCATCACCATCCTTTATAATTGCTTAATCAATTTTTCTATGTTGGACTTACATATCTAAATCAAAGGATAATGGATAATGCTGCTGGAGGTTCTATAAGTGAGGTTACCCCTGAGGAAGTTGTTGCTTTATTTGAGATGCTTGAAACAAATTCCCAATAAAATAATGTGAGGGGTGGGTGAGCCGTTGCATATGAGGTATCACATGGTAATGCAAATAGCTAAGCTAACTCGCCAAGTGACACTTCTAAAGAGGCAAGGTAGCACATTGGCACATGCTCAAGAGGTGTGTGGGGTATGTGGTATCTTTGGTCATGATGCGAACGTGTGTCCTTTCAATTTTGATCTTGTTTCAAGTGAGATAGAGGAAGCTCAAGTCTTAGATGGATTCCAACCAAGGGTTCAAAAAAATCCATATTCCAACACATATAACCTAGGTTGGAGGAATCATCCCAATTTTGGTTGGAGGAACAATAACCAATAAAAATAACCTCAACAACAGCCCCAATATCAGATGATGCAAAGGGCGCAACATAACCAAGGAGAGTCTTTTAAATTTGGCCAACGTTTATCTACTATGGAGACTAGATTGAACGCCTTTATTCAAGCTAGTACTCAAGCTCAAGAGGACAATAATATAAGGCTTGACTCCCTTGAAGCATTAGTTAAGAGGATTGAAACTCAAGTTGGTCAAGTGGCCACTCAATTACAAGTGAATCAAAGGGGTAGGTTGCCTAGCCAACCTGAGTAAGCTAAGGGTATTTCTATCATTACTTAGGATCGACATGAGAAAGAGGAGATAATGAAAGAGGTTGAGATTAAACAAGAGAAAAAGTTAGTTGAGAAAAAGGAGGAGTACATAGATTCAGAATTTCAACTATCAAAGTTTGCACCTTTTATCTAGTTTCCTACACATCTAATGCAAAGACAGTTGGACACCAAGCTAAGTAAGCTTCTAACTCTTTTTACACAATTACATATAAATATGCCTTTGGTCAAATCTTTGATGTAGATGCCAAAATATATGAGAACATTGAAGGAGTTGCTTAAGAATAAAGAGAAGTTTGAGGAGGTGTCTATGGTGCAGCTATCAGAGAAGAGCTTTTGTAACCTCATGAAGCTACCATAAAAGCTTCAAGATCTAAGGAGTTTTATTATTCCTTATCTTATATGTAGTTTGCATATTGATAGAGCTTTAGTTGATTTATGGGAAAGTGAAAGTATTATGCCCCTAAAAGTTTTTAAGACCTTAGGTTTAGGAGAACCTAAACCAACATATCTCACAATTGAATTAGCTTATAAATCTATTATTCACCCTAAGGAAGTAGTTGATGATGTATTGGTTAAGGTTGGAGAATTTATTTTTCCTATTGATTTTGGATAGTTGAAATGGATGAAATTTTTGAGAACTCACTCTTATTAGGGAGACCATTTTTAGCAACTTTTATAGCTATCATAGATGTTTATAAGGGAAAATTGACCCTAAGAGTGGGTAAGGATCATATTGTTTTTCAATTACCTAAGATTCATGAACAGACTATTGCACAACAAGAAGTTAAATTATGTGAAACCATTTTTACCCAAACTATTAAATGATAAATTTGATATGGTTATTAGTGTTTCTTTAGAGTGTTGTGTTGTTCAGGAAATTATGGTGCCTAAACCTCAATATGAGATTTTGCCTTCGACTATGGTGGATAATGAATCGGCTCGAGTATCGATGAACCTACCAAAGCATGAAGGTAAGAATGGATACCAAAATATGGGAAAGCTAAAAACAGGTAAGAAAGGTAAGAAAAGAGAAAATTTTTTTAATGAAAAAGGTAATTTTATTTGGTTACCTTAGTCTGTTGTTAAGGCTTGTTTGAAAATTTTGAAAGCTTATTGGAATGGAACCTCTAAAAAGTTTAGTTCTATAAATAGCAAATTTGAGTTCCATGGTAAGAGGTTTAATGCCTCTAAGGTAGGTTAATCCCACCTCAAATTCCAGCTAAGACGACATTAAAGAAGCATTGGCTGGGAGGTAGCCCGTCGATTTAGTTTGTTTTCTAGTTTGTTTTCCTTTTAATTTTGTGTTTTTCATTTAATTATCAAGAGATAATGTACAAGTATGTGTGCTTTTATTGTGATTTTGTACGATTATGGGAGTATATGGAGCTATATTATGAATAAACATGTTTGGTAAGTTAGAAGTATGGAATACGACTCGTGCCTCAAAATTTATTGAGAAACAGAAAACGACACGGGTCTAAGTATGATTTACATAGGGCCGTGCAAATTGATTATGCCCCATGCAACTTACTGATTCAAGATGCATTTTTGGCATGTACTTTGCTATATCGACACAGGGTCGTGCACACTTATTTTAGTCATGAACTTCAGTATGAAAACACGTACTCTTGTTGGTTTTAAACATAAATTATTACAATTACAAACACTCACACACTCCTAATTTCATAAGGACTCTCATAAATCCCGAAGTTCATTATCATTATTCTTCTTTTCTCTCTAATATTTGCTTATGGATTGATCATCAATACACACACACACACACATTATTTGCATAATCATCAAGAGATTTTGAAGATATCAAGTAAGAGATCTTTCAATTCTTTTTGCAAATCCTTTAATTAAATATGGCATGAGATTAGTCTAGGAGGTTTAGATTGTAGATAATTGATTATATTGGATTAAATAAGCCCCTCTAAACTAATTTAAACTTAGAATTTAGGGATAATTTGAGTTGGAATTTTATACTTGCTTATGAACTCTAAATCAAGTTTAACATGTCTAGGGATTGAATTATTGATTGGAATTGATATTTGACATGTTTTATTACTTGAATATTTCTTGTTTGACTAATTTGGAGGTGTTGATTATGTTTAATGTTTGCACAACCATTTTTCAAACCTATTGCATGCCAAGTGTTCGATGAAATGCCCCAATGAACTTTTCTGCACTTTTTGATTGTTTTAGTCATTGAATTTGTGTTTAATTCATATTCTTAGAATTATTTGATTAGAATTAGACATTGAAACTTAGTGTGTGATTATGTTTCATGTATTTGTCATAATGGTTTGAACTTTGAGTCATATGCTAACCCTATGGAATATATTGGTTTCCTCTATTTTGTAGATGGAAAAGGACAAGGGCAAGTTGTTCTATTTCCCTTTCTTTTTGTTTTTCTTTTCAACACATTGAAACAATGTGTGAAATAAGTGTGGGGGGAAAAGCTTGTGCTTATTTTTCTTTATTGCCTTCATTTGTTGATAAATTTGAACTCAAGAAAACAAGTTTTGATTATGTTTGGATAATATGATAATCTTGATTGAGCTATGTTTTTTGTCAAAATTTTTTGAATTTGGTAATTCTTATAGGTGATTATTTTAATTTTCTTAGTTAGTGACTAAATTTTGAGTTTTGGAATTTAAAATTAAAGAGTTTCTTTGATGTTACAACATCATTAAAATTTGAAATTCTTGTTAAATTTTTTAGCATATGGATTGGAATGTTGCATGGTTAAGGTTTTAGCAAAATATCTTTAGTAATCTTAGGGATTTAATGACATCTTTTTGAGATAACTTCAATGGATTGTGAATAAATAAAAAGTTTTCACTAAAAAGAAATAAAGACTTTTGAAAATAATTCCATATTTCGTTGGTTCTTATTTTGCGCAAAGTCAAATAAATCTAAAGGAATTATGAATAGTACTAGTAGTCAGCTAATATTTGTGATTAACTGAGTAACCAGGGGTCAGCACCACCAAGTGTTTACCCTCACATTAAAAGGCTAATGACATAATTAGTTAAATCAGACTTCTTGTAATGAATAAAAAGTTTTTTTTTAAAAAAATTATATGTACTTAAAGTTTAAATTTTACATGACATGTATGATGTTTTCAAAAAGTTCAAGTAAGTTCCTAAGCATGAAAACATTTATTTGCCTGATTTTAACTCTGTTGCATAGAAGAAGTTAGCTCATTCATTTAGCTTGGATTTTGATGCTTGGTTATGCTATGATATCATTAAAATTGTTGATATTGGATTCTAAGTTTAAAATTTAGTTAATTGACTAAGTAAATTTTGACTTTGATTTATTTAAATAGTTGAATGAGTATTTGAAAATTGATTTTAAATAGCTTGATTGAGAGAGTTAAGTTATCTAATTATTGTCATTGTTCTATTTTGCTTTAGGACAAGCAAAGGCTTAAGTGTGGGGGAGTTATTTTATGTATAATTTTATATATTTTCCCTAACAATTGAGTTCATTTTTATCCAAAAATGGCATTTAATATGTTTGTTAAGTGGTTTTTAGAGGAAATCAAGAATTTATGCAAAAATGGAGTTATTGGATTAAAAGACGAAGTTCCTGAGCAACCAAGATTGAAGAATGCTGAAAAAGTCATCAGTATGGGGAAAATTACATCCACACGGGAGTGTACCAATGCAATTTGGGCTATACAACTCTCTGGAACAATTTTCTTCATTCACACGGGGTAAAAGGCACCCACACGGGGCGTGTATAGGGCCATGCCTATGCAATTTTCTGGCAATATAAAAGCCCAAGTTTGGATTGTTTAAGGGATTCTTAGTCATAATTTTTAGGAAATTTAGAGATAGATTCTCTAGTTTTTAGGGTTTAGACTCAATTTCTTCACATATTTCATCTTAGTTTCATAATTTTACTTCGATTTCATTAGATATTTGGTTTGTAATCAAGATCAAAGCTAAAATTCTCCAAGGAGATTGGGATTTTCTACAATTTTCTTGAGGTTTGTAATCTTAACTCTTTTATTTGAATTTTCTTTAGTTAATCTTTATGTTAAGAGATTAAGCATGATTTCTATTGATTTCATTGTTAATTTGTTGAGATTTAAACTAATCATGAGCTAAATTTCTATTGTATAGAGATTAAGCGTGAAGTAATCTTGATATGAATGATAGTAATTGGGTTATTTGATATTGTTAAACTCTTGTTTGATTGAATTGAATTAATGATTATAAATAATTGTTTGATCACCAATTATTTTAATTTAGGGTTGAGGTGATGGAGCGAGAGTGGAAATTAAAACCCAGAACTATTCAATTAAGATTCTAAAATGAATTAGGAATATAAGTTTTAGTCTTAAATCCTTTGATTAATGTATGTTTTTTTTAGATTACTTTTATGAATGTGATAACTAGTATAATAAGTTCTAATTGAATGATTGCATTGAATGTGGATCGTTTGGCATAATTGACTTACCCAATTGCTTAAATTCATAAATGATGGATTATGGATTGTAAAGATCTCTAGACTCATTCATATAATTGCATATCACATCATTTACTTTCTTGCTTTAGATTAATTGTTTACTTTATTTTCAAAACCAAAATTCTTTTACTTTTATTTGTACTTTTTGAAACAAATCAATAATCTAACTCGAGTTTTATGGGAGATATGACCTTGGGTTCTCATTCTATGCTATAACAGCTCGTACACTTGCGGTCGCTATTGGACAGTATATTTTGAGGCGAACAACCCTGAAAAATTTTTAGTTTAAAGATTAAACTTGATGGTGATAGAAGGAAATCATTAAGACTTTGCTTGAAAGTTCAAGTAAATATTTCTAATTAAGCGCCAAATAAAAGATTGCACAAAGGTTGATCATAGGTGCCATTGTAGTCTAAGAACTGACACCTAAGGAATTGAAAGATAAGCTCTGATCACTACAAATTTTCCATGTAATAAAACTCAAAAGAGCTTGAGACAATGTAGTCTCTTAATTCTTATACCTCCTTTATTTAAGGAACAATAACAGAGGTCCCATTTAATAGAGATAAGTTTCTTGGGGTTGATATTGCCACTCCTATAGAAGTTTCTATTTTTTCTTTCCATATCATTCAATAATGTCGAAGGCCATTTATAAATCATGAACATGTGAAGAAAACAACTATAATTAATTGATTGAATAAGAGAAAATGTCTAGTCATTAAAAGATATTCTCCCTTTTAGCTATTTAGCTTGTAAATGGTACGATTAGTGATAAATTTTATCCATTTAACCTTTGGAGACCTACAAAAGTGGGACATCTAAATAAATGAAAGACAAAGAACAAACACATCAAATCAGCTATAAAATGGAGTCCATTGGCATTGGGAAAAGATAAAGAACTGCTTAGAAATAATTCAGAATTGTCCTGATCAATCCACCAGCTAGAAGTTATTCCATAATGATTGAAAATATTCACCAATTTAATCAAGTTATCATGAGTAGATCAACAATATATCAACACATCATCATTATAAAATAAGTGAGATGGGCAATCAAAATTTCTACCTTCCTACATGGTGGTAAGAACACCAGAACTAAAATATATGACAACAATTATCTCAAATATTGTTTCACAAGAAAAATAAAATAAGGGACAAAGGCTGCTTTACCGCATGCCACAAGAAATAGGAAATTAGCCTCTTAGTGAATCATTAACGATAATTGATTAAGGAGTTAAGCTAAGGATAAAACAAAACAAATCATAAAAATTTTTAAAGAAACCAACTAAGAAAGGACAATGAAGATAAAATCTCATTCCATTGAATCAAATGACATTTTAATATCTAATTTCAATGCCATATTGTTGCCTCAACACTTAGGATTAAGAAGATTAAAAGTTTCCAAAGTAGCCACCATACAACTTTCAATATAGCAACCTTTAATAAACCTAAATTGATTTGCACTAGTAATACGAGAAGCAATCCCATTAAATCTATCTGTCGAAACTTTCAAAATAATTTAATTAAAAAAATTACTCGAATGATAGGACAACACTTAGAAACGTCATTAACGCCTTCAATTTTGCGAAATAAAACTATGAGATTTGATTTCAAACAAAAAATTATAGAACCTAAAGGGAAGAAAGATTGGACTACCTTTCACTTACAAATAATTGACTAGTAGGATAAAAAAAAGGCCCATGAAACCATTCAAACTAGAGCACTACTAGAGAAAAAAACAGAATTGAAGAAAGTTCACCAATATTATTTTATTGAACTGATTTCAGTTGTCCAAAGTACACAGTAGCATAAATAATAAATAGCTAGCTAATTAACTAATTATTCCTGAAAAATGTCATTAGTTGCTAGAGTTCCCTTATTACTTGGACTACTAATAATGTAAGAACTTATCACTCTTAAGAATTCCTCATCACCAACCATATTCCTTAATCAGATATTTGAATATTTAAATGAGCAGAACCTTCCTTATCACTGCATAAAAAGTGTGACAGCCTTATATCTCCTAACAACTCATGTAGCTGAACAGGTTTTCTAATACCCTCCCGCAAATTGAGTCGGGGCTGAAGGCACAATTTGTAGCGAAAAATGGGCAAGAGCATTTTTTAGGATAGGTTTAGTAAAAAGATTAGAAACATCTTCAGCACAAGGAATATGTTTAGTGACAAGTAGCCCAAGAGCAACTCGTTCACGTACAAAATGATAATCCAATTCGATATGCTTACTCCGAGCATGAAAAATGGGATTAATTGTCATATACAAAGCACTAATATTATCACAATAAAGAGCTGGCATAGAGGGAAGGGTAATGCGAATATCATAAAGAATATAAGTAAACCAAGTAAGCTCAGCAGCAATATTAGCTATAGCTCAATATTCTTCTTCTATACTAGAACAAGAGATAGTGTGCTGCTTTTTAGAACACCATGAAATGATATTGGACCCAAGAAATATGCAGTAACCAGTAGTAGAATGTCTTGTTGTCGAGCAGCCAGCCCAATCAACATCAGAAAAGGTAGATGAAGTAAGAGTGGTATTAGAAGTGAGATGAAGACCTGTGTTAAGAATGCCTTTAAGATACTATAGGATGCGATGAATCAATTTCAAGTGAGAAACTATGGGAGCATGCATGAATTGTGAAATATACTTGACATTGTAGGCCAGGTCTGAACTCGTAAGGGTGAGATACTGGAGTGCTCCAACAATTCCATGATAAAAGCTTAGGTCTGCAAGAGGAGTTATTGGTTCTGGAGTTATAGGTCTGACATCCAATGGAGTACTCATAGGTTTGCAGTATAGCATATTGGACTGCTCCAGAATGGTAAAGGCATAGTGTGTCTATGATAGATGCAAACCTTCAGGTGTGGGGGAGATTTCAACACCAAGGAAATGATGAATAGGTCCTAGGTCCTTCATAGAAAATTCACAACTTAATGTTTGAACAAAGGAATTGACTAGTGTTGTGGAGGAACCTATAAGAGACATATCATCAACGTATAAAAGAAAAACAAGAATCCCTTGATTAGAATGAAAAAAGAGAAAGATCAGCAAGGCTACAAAAAAATACAAGAAATAAGAAAATTATTAAACCTATCAAACTAGGCTCGAGGTGCCTATTTGAGACCATATAAAGCACGTTGAAGCTTACAAACATGTTTTGGAAACTGAGGATCAGTCATGCCTGGAGTTTGTTCCATGTATATATCTTCAACAATATACCTATGTAAAAAAGCATTTTTTACATCCAGCTGATGAATGGTCCAACGTTTCATAAGAGCAATAGTTAAAATTAGACGAATTGTACCTGGGCATATGATAGGAGAAAATGTCTCAGTATAGTCAATACCATCGACCAAATGATACCTTTTTGCAACTAAACGAGCTTTAAGATGATGCAAGGAACCATCAGGTTTGAGTTTTGTTTTATAAACCCATTTTGAACTAATCACGTACATGTGCAGGGTGCGTGAAACCAATCTCCAAGTTTCATTTTGTGTAAGTGTAACAAGCTCATCAAGTATGGAAGCCTTCCATCATGGATGATCTAAGGCTATTTTAATTATCTTTGGTTCATAAGGTACTAAAGGAAAGGAATCAACAACTAATTCATATTTCAAATTGGGTTTAATAATGCCCTTTTGTGACTAGGTAGTCATGGAGTGATGGATAAGAACGGTGGGAGGCTGAGGTTCTAAAATAGACGTGGAAGATGCATGTATAGATTCTGGAGTTGGTGTTATTTTAGAAGAAATTTCAACAAGAGCAGCATGCTGGTGTAAATCCGCAGGTGATGAGACTTGACTATGAACATCATGGAGTGGCATTGCATCTTCAATTGAAGAAGATGCAAGGTAAGAGTCAATCATAGCAGGCTGCAAATCAGTCATTATTCTGCTAGTTGATGGCACTATAGAACCAATGGAAGTGGAAGGTTTTACGACAGTCTGTAGCTGAATGTGAGAAACCACGTCATTTTCCTGCAAACTTGCATCTACTGGGGAAAAAATGTTAGAGGACAACTAAGAATTAAAAATATTATTTACATGAGAGATTGAAGTAGAGGAAGAAGATTATTTAAATGGAAAAATGGTTTCATCAAAAACTACATGACGGGAAATAATAAACTTGTTACTAGAAGGATGAAAACAGTTATATCTTTTATGTTTTTCACTGTGACCTACAAAAACACAAAAAATAGATTTGGGATCAAACTTATTCTTTTTATTATCCCATATGTGTGGAAAACATTTTGAACCAAAAACTCTAAGGGAAGTATAATCAGGATTAATTCCATGTAACTTGTAGTATGGCATGTCAAAGTTAAGGGAGGATGAGGGTAACCGATTAAGAAGAAAAACAACAGTGGAAAAAGCTTCTATCCATAGAGACAGAGGTGCATGACTATCAAATAACATTATCATACCCAGTTCTCATATAATTTGGTGTCACCGTTCAACCATACCTATTTGCTTCAGTGTATTAGGACACGAAATCTGATGAATACGTATATCAAGAAAATGTGATGATAGTCTAGAATTAACAAACTCTCCTCTACCATCAAAGTGGAAGATTTTTATTTTCTTATTAAATTGGCGCTCAACATATTGTTAAAGTACTAAATAGACAACAAAAAATTAAATTTATTTTTTAGAGGAATAATCTATCTATACTTTGTGAAATCATCAACTAAACAAGCATAAAAACAAAAGTTGGTAATAGATAAGACTAGGGCTGGTCCCCATAAATCATAATGTATCTTATCAAAAGCACTAGAACTAGAATGTTTAGAAGAAGAAAAAGGAATTTTTCTTAATTTGACTAACTGACAAATATCACATAAATGGTCAGGCTTCAATGATTCTAAAACTTCAATCAACCCTTTATTCCTTAACAGTTGAATGGTAGAAAACTGTGGATGGCCTAAATGATGATGCCAAATATCAATAGTTGCATACTTGAATCGATAAGAGAAATGGGCCTCTGGCTCATTGGATAAGACATACAAATTATCTTTCTGTTTCCCTGTTATTAGCGAGTGACCTTTGTTCCATTCCTTTACATAAAAACCCACATCAGAAAATTCACAATTAACAGAAAATTGAGAGGTAAGTTGACTTATAGAGAGCAAGTTTTTTTCCAGATTAGGCACTAAAAGCACATCATGAAATGATAAAAATATTATTCTTTTGTTTAATAGAAGAATTTCCAATTCCTATTATTTGTAGAGAAGATCCATCTCATATGATGTTTGAATCAGTACCACTATATTTATGAACATTAGTTATCATACCTTGCTTTCTAGTTATATGATTTGAAGATCCAATGTCAGAAGTCCACTCTGTGTCAATGACAGTATTATCTAGCATGAGTGCAGCTAGAGCTTATGGAAGTGCATTGCTTTGGTTTTTCTTATTTGGTATCCACCAACAAATTTTGGAAATA
Organism: Codiaeum variegatum; assembly: GCA_948294925.1. Taxonomy (NCBI): domain Eukaryota; kingdom Viridiplantae; phylum Streptophyta; class Magnoliopsida; order Malpighiales; family Euphorbiaceae; genus Codiaeum; species Codiaeum variegatum. Next base: position 13,875 of record CAOJBK010172478.1, read on the forward strand.
TGTCCTGGTTTCCCACAATACTGATAGGTTTCATTATGATACGAGTCTCTCTCTGCAGCTGTCATTCGTCGTTCTCCTGGTGGTAGTGGTCGACGCTATTGTACAACGGGATTATCTAGATAACCTTGTGACTAATGCCGAGGCTGTTGTGCTTGAAATCCATGACCAGTGAAGGTGAAAGGGTTTTTTTGATTTCTGGATATAAGATTGTGTGACTACTTTTGTTATTGGCCATTGAAGGCTAAATGTGGTGTAAGTGGGGAAAGAGAAACATTTGCATTATTAAAGAACCATGATCGGCATTGATCAAGATTTTGCAATTGTGAGATCATCTTTGTGTATGTTGGTCTTGGTGGTTTTAGCATTGTGGTGGTAAAAGTCTCATGTTGTGGTCCAAGGCTTGTGGGAAGGCAAAAAACTTTTTCCTTATCAGGCAAAGGTTTCCCAATGGCAATAAGATTATCACAGAAACCTTTACATATGCGTATATGATCTACAATGGTTTTGCTATCATTTTTTCTTAGATAGTTGAGTTGTTGTCGTAGTGTGAACTCTCGCTCTTGAGAATTTTATGCATAAGCATCTTTGATTGCTTCCCAGACTACAAGTGTCGTTTCTAACCCAATGACAAGTCCAAGTGTGATGTGCTTTTTTAGAGCTTATTTTTTTTTCTATTTATATATTTTTATGCTCAACTTTCACACCCGCAAGTGTACGGGATCGTATCAAGTAATAAAAATCGGTAAGTCCCGGTATCATTCTCCCAAGGGAATTTCTTGCAATTCGTTCAACCAATCACCAACTCAATCTCTTATTCTATTGTCTACCCAACAATAATTTGAAATTTTATGAACTAAGAAATTAAAATAACAAATACGTAATAAAATGTAGAGAAATTGTAAATCAATTAAGGAGACTAAAATAGATTTTTAAAATAATCTACCTAGACTTCGAATCATATTACTCAAATTGCATGGTCAATCAACACATCAATGAATATAACAATCAATCATTAAGTGGGATTTTTCATCAATTCTAGGTTTAAATCTTTCTCAAGCAACTAAACCCCTAATTCCTAAGTAATAAGATGGAATCTCTTCTCAATCCTATTCACTTAGAAAAAGCATGAAGATCTAATGAAAAATATGTGAACTTTAGGAGTTTGTGAATCTATCTCTAGCAAACACAACAATCCTATTAAACTCCTGAGTGATCTAGGTT
>CAOJBK010173022.1:0-14866 GCA_948294925.1 Codiaeum variegatum
TGGATGCATTTGAACCAATGAGGCCCCAACTCAAATAACTCCTCTTTTTGAAAAATTTTATTTTCCTTTGTACTTTAAACTCAAATTTATGACAATTTTAAAAAATTTTGTTTACGATTTTCTATTTCAAACATGATTTTACTTGGAGAATTGAATTTTGAAAATTATTTTGGATTGAAAATCATGCGAAATTGGAATCAGATTAGTTCAGAACGAATCGTTACGACAAGCCAGGTCGACGCACGATCTGTCTCACACGTTGGAGCCCAAATGCGTGCTCAAGAAGGCATATGCATGTGTTTGGCTCCTTACATGTGTGAAAAGGGCTGAACATGTGCGTAAGCATTCTAGTTCGTGCGCTCGGCCTTTTAGACTCTGTTTTCCTTGATTTTCGTGCCACTATAAATTTTCATACGAAAATTAATTTTTTACTTAGAAAATTGCAAGAAAACATAATCTTTTTATAGAAAAATTAGTTTCTTTCTATTTTTTTATTCGCAAGATGGAGCCTGACTTTAGTCACATGATATATGGCTGGTGTCAGAATTTTAGCCAAGTGAAAAAGGTCAACCTCGGGAAGTATGACATGAGTGCTTTGCTGATACTTATAGGTGTCAAGATCGATTGGGAATTTTTGAATGCTTGCATTTGGTTTTGGAATCCTATTGATCACGTTTTCCTATTCGGAGCTGGTATGGAAAAGATGTGTCCAACTTTTGAGGAGATTTCAGTTTTGCGCGGTATGAGTCCCGAGGCTAATACGGTTAGGCTATTTTAACTCTTTCAAAAGGCTTTTGGTATTGTGAGAGATGATTTTGTTGACCTCATTCCATGGACGTTATGTTTTAGGATGATTTCAATGAGCCTGTTTGGTCTTTTAGGAGGCTGAAGCCTTATGCATTTTTTTTTATAGCGGGCTATATTTTTATGGGCGCAGTTGGATGGGGTGATGCAAAAGTAGCTGAGCTAATAGCCCAGATGGGTGAAGGGAAGTCTACTATTGGTATGAGTTTAGCAGAGACATTATTAAGCCTTGATTGTCATTGCAGCTCGGGAGAGCCTTGGACCATTAGTCGTATCTTACTTTAGGTATTTAGACCTTTTCACTACTTATGTATTTTAGCATATATTGAGTCCATTTTCTTATATTTCATGCTTTCTGTTAGATTTGGTTAAGAGACCATCTCAAGTTGTTCCTAGTCCTAAGTCACCAGATTATCTTACTCCATGGTATCATACTGGGAAGGACTAAGAAGGACTAGATTAGTTAAGTGATGGAATTGAGTCCTTATGATTTTCTTTTGAGACCCGATTAGTATAAAATTAAGCAATTTATGCTAAGGAGCTAGGGATTAAAGCATATGTATCTACTTGGTTTCAAAGAAGTGACTTAGTATCAGGCTACATGAGTTCTTCGCCAGATGAGACATGATTACTATGTTCCCCCAAATGGTCCACTTTTTACAGTAACTACAGTGAATAATTGAGTGGCTAGAGATTTCCTTTCCCGCTGGATTCAAGACTTTACAAGGGCGATGGTGATCTCAGGTGATGATTATAGCAAGCTCCTGGAGTACCTCAAATGGTGGATTGAGGCATGTAGGCCAAAGGAAAAGGCGAAGCGATATGTCCTTTTGATCGAGATTAAGGGATGAGTATGAGTTTAGACATAGGAAAATAGGAATTTATTTATTTTTTAATTTCTAGTTATTTTTTATTTCCTATTTAAAACATTTTGTTTTAGATGTCCCAAAAGATGAATAAAACCTCTATAAAATGCATTTTTATTTTTTTAAGATCTTACTTTTACCTAAGCCTCCCTTTTTTGGTTTTCAACATAGCGAGTTGCCTTGATTGTTACTTAGGCTACCTTTTCGATGTTCAATCTAGCAGGCTATATCCTAAATTTTTCCTAAGCCACCCACTTAGGTTTTAGCTTAGCAGGTTTCAGTCCTTTTTCGATTTTTCTTTTTTTTTTTTAAATTTTAACTCTTGCATATATTGTTAAAGAGCTAAATGAGAATGAAACTTTGAATTCTATTGAATGATTTGGATCATGCCTATAAAAGTTGCCTACATATCTCAAAATAGATTTTTTAAAAGATGAAGTATATGGTAATTTTTAGAAAATCAGGTCCATGTAGTTCTTATTATAGTAATATGATGCCTAAATGCATGCTCATGCAATAAGAACACTAGATGAAGTATTTCTTGAGCTAGTCGAGAGGGGTTGGATGACTAAACTCATTGCTATCAACATCCATCAAGATGATGCCTCTTTTAGACATGATTTTCTTGTTAGATAGGGTCCACTCCAAGGAGGTCTGAATATCCTCGTGGATCTTGTACAACTTGTTTGATTTCTCTTAGAACCAGGTCACCTAACTCTTTTGTTAAAATCTTTTGCAAGCCTCAATTGGTAATTCTGAGTATGGTGAAGAGCTTCCAACCTTTTCTCATTGATCAGGTTGAGTTAGTCATAGTAATCCTATTGCCAGTCGAGTTTAGAGATCTGAGTTTCTTAGAGAACCCTTGCTGTCTGAACCTCTAATTATAGGGGGAGGACTACTTCGATTCCATAGACTAATGTGTAAGGTGCGGCTCTGGTAGCTAATTTGTATGATTTTTTGTACCTAATGAGGGCGCTTGGCAAGTGTAGGTGCCAACCTTTGTGGTTACTGATCATTTTTTGAAGCATGTTCTTCAAGGATTTATTAGTAGACTTAACTGCACCATTGGTTTGAGGTCTGTATAGAGAAGACCTATGGTGTTATATCTTTTCTTTCTTCTACGGGGTAACTACTTCTTTTTAAAAGTAGAAACCGTTGTCTGAAATGATTTCGTATGGGACACCATACCTTGCGATGATGTTCATTTTGATGAATTAGGCCACCTTCTTTGAGTCCAAAACTTTGTTAGGTGTAGCCTCTACCCACTTGGTGAATTATTCTATAGCTACCATGATGTATTCATGGCCAACATATGATTTTAGTGAAATTTTTCCAATGACATAAATAACCCAAATAGCGAAGGGCCAAGGAGTTGAGATCGAATTAAGTGGAGAAGAGGGAAGCTTCTGAAGCATAGCATATTCCTGACATTTAGGACATTTACCATGCACAATCTCCACTCATAGAGAACCAATAATAGCCTTGGTTCATGATTTTATGAGATAGAGCCCATCAATTCATATGGGTGCAATCTTTTCCTCCATGGCCTTCGTCTATGATTTTGTTGGCTTCTTCCTCAGAAACACATATTTGATGGATGTCACTCTAAGTTTTCTTATAAAGAATATCACCTCTTGGGATGTATCCACTGTCTAATTGTCTTATGGTTCTCCATTCTAACTTGGAGGCTCCTTTAGGATATTCACCTTTTAAAAGGTAATTGTAGATGTCCCAATGCCATGGTTTGTTAAGATTCTTGAATATTCACACAGTGAGATTGAAAACTTGGTTCGTGTTTGATTCTTATTAAAATAGGATGTATAAGGAACACATCTTGCATTTTTATTATGGACGCAAGAGTTTCCAGTGTGTCGACAAATTTATTTTGAGTTCTTGGGAAATAGTGAAAAGATAATGCATCAAAGATGGCTGCCAATTCTTCGACTCGATTATGGTAAGGAACCGACTGCTCCTCTTTGATTCTCCATTTTCCCAAGGCTTGAGAAACTAAGAGGATTGGATCTCCATATAATTCCAGGTTTTTTATGCCAACCTAGATAATGTCTTTTAACCCTGAGACACATTTCGTATTCAACTTCGTTGTTTATTACCTTGAAATCTTGTTTGATTTCCAGAGGTGAACTTTCACCAGTAGATATAAGGAACACCATCCTGGCACCAAATCTTTTCTTGTTGGCTGCCCCATCAAAGAATAGTTTCCACGGTTCACCTTTAATGAGCAGGATGTCTTCATCGGGAAATTCTGGTTCTTCCCAATGAACTTGTGTCGGGACAGTGGCCAGTTGATTAGCAATGACACTACCCTTGATATATTTTCTTTATACATATTTGAGATCATAAGTCGCATGGACTGCCATCTATCTATCCATCTTACTGTCAAGGATAGGTTTCTTCATGAGTTACTGAGTGGACTTTTGTCAGTGAGGACTTGCATGATGTATGCCCTCAGATAATGTCTTAACTTGTGACATACCCATACCAGAGCTAGGCATAACTTCTTAATATAACTGTATTTGAGCTTGTGTGTCAGCATCTTCTTGCTCAAATAGTAGATGGCATTTTCCTTGTCGGAATCTGGAGCATTTTGTGCCAACAAGGAGCCGATGGCTTCATCAGTGACTATGAGGTAGAGCACTAGTGGTTTTCCAGGCCTGGGAGGCTATAGAACTTATATATTTAATAGGTACTACTTTATTTGTACGAAGGCTTTCTAACATTCCTCATTCCACTACTTAGAGGAATTCTTCTTCAATAGATCGAATATTGGGCCATAGGTGTCTGCTAACTGGTTGATGAACCGACTGATGTATTGGAGGCCTCCTAGGAACCCCCTTACCTCCTTTTATATTTTAGGAAGTGGCATATCGATGATTGCTTTAGATTTGGTGGGGCATTCTCTATTCCTTTCTTACTAACCATATGGACGAGGAACACTTTAGATGAGGCTCCGAATATGCACTTATTAGGATTGAGCTTGAGATTGTACTACTAAAGTCTATGGAAGAACTTTTCCAGTTCTTATAGGTGTCGCTTGTCAGTAGTGACCTTAATGACCATGTCATCGACATAGACTTCCACTTCTTTATGCATCATATTGTAGAAGATTGTGGTGGAAATCCTCTGGTAGGTGGCTCCGACATTCTTTAGTCCAAAGTGACCACTTTATAGCAATATATGCCCCATTAAGTGATAAAGGTTATTTCTCCTTATCCAAGGGATATACCAGGATCTGATTACATCCAGCAACCAAATTAGTTATGGAAACCATTTCTAAACTAGCTAATGTATCAACTAGTAAGTCAATATGAGGCAGTGGAAAAGCATCCTTAGGAAATTCCTTTTTCATATCCTGGTAGTCTATGAACATTATGACTTTTCCATCTTACTTTGGTATTGAGACTATGTTGGCCAACCTAGATGGAAAACTGATTGGCTCAATGAACTAATGAGAAAGTTGCTTGGACACTTACTCCTTGATTGGGAGGGACTATGCCGCTTCATGTGCTTGAGTTTCTGCTTGATAGGCTTACAGTCTGGATATGTTGGAATTTTATGGACGACATTGTTTAGATGAAGTTCAGTCATGTCATTGGACTTCCAAGAAAAGTAGTCTTCAGATCTCTTGATAATGGATTTAGTTTCTTGTTTGTTCATGCATGCAGATGCAATGTATGTATTTTTAGACATGTCATGCATACCAGTGTTTATGGGCTCTTTAATTGCATCTTTTATTTCATTTATTTTTTTATTCTCTTTATCTATTTGGTTGTGGTCAGATTCATTAGTTGGAACATCAATGGAAATTTAAGAGACAGGGTTATAATAAGAAAACCTAGTCATTTTATTGATTGAAACGAGAGACAGGTCCACGGTTACATCATATTCATAATTAAAGCCTAGTGGACTAGTTACATCACACTTAGAATTAGAAGTCCTAGACTCAGATTCGATTTTAGATTTAGTTTCATCTAGTAGAAGGATGCTTGCTTCATAAGACTAGTTGTCGAGCTTCTTTAGAAATGGCTTGATCAAGGTGGAAAGGTTAGTATTTCCTCACTGTCTGTTAGGACAACTATTTTTCCCAAGAGGATAGCTTGCATGTTCTCTTCATAATCATCAGTCAAAGAGTAAATTAGTGGATAGTATTTAAGTAGGAGCTTCACATCACAAAAGAGCTTGAATTTAGGAATCTTGATATAATTCATACAACAAATTCAGGGCTTAGGAAAGGCACAATAAGGACTATCTCTCTCTCTTTCACAAAGTACCATTTAGGGTCTTGAAGTATAGCCTCATGAGGATGTCACCTTCTCCCCCTCTCTTGGCTATAGCAGACCTTTCTTTTTCTTTGGCCTTTTCCTCTTTAATCTCATCATTTATTGGGTTGAACTTGAATTCGTTGAAGGACTTAATTCCTTATTGATTTTTACCCAGGCCCAGAAAATAAAAATAGCCCATGTGTTTCATGATGCTCCTAATCATTGGGTTGCAGTATAGGTCAAAGTCCAGAGTGATCCCTTCTTTCAAATTCCCTATAGTCTCAACGAACTAGACAAATGAGAACCCAGATAAAAGATATGCTGGCAGCTCAGGTTGAATTTCTAGAATAAGTAAAATGTATGGGACTTCAGATTTTCTAGATTTATCTACTTTGATTCTAACTATTCAATTTTTGAGTGTGAATTTAACCACTTAGTGCAAAGTTAAAGGCACTGCCTTGGCTTGGTTGATCTAAGGTCTCCTTAGAAGCATATTAAAGTATGAAGGCACATTAATTACTTAGAAGGGAACTTAGAAATCAGTTGGGCCCATAGTGAAAATCAAAGTTGCCACCCCAAGAACTTCTCTCTTTACATTATCATAGGCTCATACTATTTGATTAGAAGGGGTTAAGTTAGTGACCCCTAAACCAAGACAACTTGCCACCTTGAGTGGGCAAACATTGAGTGCAGAACCATTGTCAACTAGAGTCATGGAAACTATCTTTTCCCTTGTAATGACCATGAAGTATAGAGCATCATTATATGGTCCACTAGGTGGAATCTCATTATTAGTGAAGGAAATTGATGCCCCTTTAGTGGAACTTGTGATGGAAGCAAATAAGTTTTCTAAAGTTATGTCAATTGATGCTTGACATTGGCTTAACACCTTACAAGGAGGATAGGAGGACATCAGAAAACTCCATATAGAAATGTTTGCTTGAGTCTTATTCAGTTGCTTGAGTAAGAGGGTTAGGAGTTCCCTTAGATTGAGCCATTGGTTAGCTTGTAGATTATGAAAGAGTAGTAGGTGCTTGAGTGATTCTCCCGCTTCTTGTTATGGCATCAATTTCATCTTAGGTTAATGACTTAGCAATAGTCATGTTAAATTACCTTCCCTAGCGAAGGTAGGTCATCCAAATTGGAGCGATTGGGAGAGATAGACTTCCCTAAGAAATGTAGGTCCTCTATGGTGTAGTGGAAATTGCTCAGAGGCACAATAATGGATATGAGGTGTGTGAAATCACCATCATCAAATTCAACCAGAATAATGTTAACATTGTGATCTGGAAGGGGATCAGTGCCAATGTTAGGAGTGGGTAGGAGAAGTTCCATATCATCAATCATATCTTGGATTTTATGCCTAAGGACCTTGTAATGGTCAGTTTTATGGCCAGGCCCTTAGTGATATTAACATCATTCATCCATATTGAAATTCTTAGGTAGGGTACTCGAAACCAGCATTGGTTCTAGAGGCTTGAATTATCCTCTTTCTAAGAACTCTTTAAGAATCATATTTAGTGTGATCCCACCCAGATTGGTGAATTCTCTCCTCTTAATTTGAATAGGATTTTAGGAAGAAATAACATTGAATGCACTATCTTTCTGTGTGACATTGGTTTTTATAAATTGAGAGGGTGAGTTATAGGTTTCATCCTTTATGAGGCCTAAGTCAACCCCATCTTCGAGGCGGGTACCAACATTAACCAGGGCTTGGAAGTCTGGAATATTATGTGTCATCAGTCTGTCTTGATATACGAGTAATATATTTTTTACAATAATGTCAATATAATAATAATCAGTTAGCTTATTAACCATTTGGGAGGCTTTATTCCTCCATCTAGTAATGAATGCAGAGAATGTTTCTTTTGGATATTATTTTGTGGTTCCTAAATCTCTCCTTTTTACATCAATTTCTTCATTATATGAATAGTATTTTACAAAGGAATTACACATTGATTGCTAAGTTTGGTCTTGGAATCATCAAGTTGTGCAAATTAGTTCAAAGTCGCACCTGTAAGCAACTGTTGAAAAAGTTGAGCAAGGAGCTCGCATTAAATACCCATGGGGCAGAGTGTGCTATCATATATCCTTAAGTGAGTTAAGGGGAAACTAGTGCCATTAAATTTCTCAAATACATGCCTCTAGAATTTGGGAGGAAGCTTGGCGTTGGGAAATGGACTTAAAGCCTTTATGTCAATGACATTCTCCTTTTTCTTAATGGCATCGAGAGTTTTCTACATTTTCTCATATTTTTCCATTATAGTCTTTAGAAAATGATCATTTGAAGCTCCCTTTTGGAAAGGATCCATGAGAGGGGCTGTCCAGATAGTGGTTCCACAGTCAGTCGGTGGAGGAAAAATAATTACATCTTTAGTAATAGGTTCTTTCCTCGAGATAGATGAGGTGGATGCAATATTGGCTGGATGGACCCCAATTTGAGCCATTATGGCTTGAAATTTTCCTAAGATAGTATGTTCTTGGGCTTGCATCATAGTGTTCATGGTCTCTCATTGATTTTTTATAGCCTCATCTTGTTTTCTGAGGATTTCAACAAGCATGGTGGTAACATCAGCAGGTGAAGTAGTGGCATCAATAGTATTAGGAGTAGGTGGAATGTCTTCAGTATTCGACATGGTGACCTTTGGATAGAGAAAAGGTAGGGTATAAACTTTTGAAATTGTAGGCTAATGGAAAGCATGTTAGTATGAAAAAGGAGGGGTAGTTTTTAGAACTTTTTTGGAACAGTTCACATGGCTTAAATATTTTGGATGTAGTGATGCATGTATAATGCATGCATGAATGAAAAAGGTTTCATGATGACAATAATTATCAGAGATTTTAGGATACGTGGGACCTAGGGCAACTCTAATCATTACATGAAAGTTTGATGGTTTTGAAGATTCTTAAGAGACTAGAGGTGTGATATACCAAACCATATGTGAACCAAAGAGGTTCACGTGGGTCCAATGGCTACATGAAACCTCATTATCCCAAGTGAAAGGATCGGAGAGCATGCCTTGGAGTGGGTGATTTCATTATCAGCAAAGCAGTCCGAAGGATGGAAGCTGACTCAATGCTACTTTCTACCCTTGTTTTCCTAAAGATAAGAAACATGTTAACTAATGCATGAAAACCAACTCTATAAATTTTTAAGCCAAAGTTATTTTTATAAAAAATAATCTACTTAGTTTTTGTCAATTTCAAATCTCTTTAGTGGAGTCATCAACTGTGAGGCCTCGTCCGATCTTGCGGGCTGCTAGCACGCCTTGGGTTCCTGTCCTCGAGGAAACCAACAGCGTGAGGTCAAATTGTGCATGGCATTGGGATTTCAGTAGGTCCCAATTAAAGAGAACTCCTTATGAGTCCATTGGGTGCAAGTGTGAGTCGCCACCTAATCTTTAGAAAAACTTAATTTTCATTGTGATCAAGAAATTGTTTAACTCTAATTTTAAACTTGGTTGTTTACCCAATTTTGTTGAAAAGGCTAACCTCGAACCATAATTGGGTTCCGAGATTTTTTATTGATAAAAATGTTCAGAAAATAGATTTTTCCAATTTTTAAACAATTTTGGCTTTAAAACTATTGTATGAATTATGTCAAAATAAGTTTTTGTATATGCATGACATATTTTCATGATATATATATATATATATATATATATATATATAGAATGATGCATGAACAGGTAAATAGCATGAATGATAGTAATAAATAGAAAGCTATAAAAATAGCCAAAATTAAACAGGAGTACTTCCTCTAGCCTGAAGGGGCTCTAAGAAAGGTACACATCCCCAAAAAGTGAGCAAAAATAAAATAATTACGTTAAAAATAGCAAACAAATAGGAGATCTCTTCTCTAGTCCACAGATCTAGGAATGGCACACATTCTCCAAATTAATTACAAATCCAAATAGAAATTAATAATAAAATTAAAAAAAATAGAAATAATGAATATAAAAATAATACATAAAACAAAATAAAATAAATAAAAATAGAAAAAAAAATAAAAGGGAAAATATTGAAAAAAAAAAAGATTTTTAGAGTTGAAATCTTTTGAATAGACTTGTCGTCTTATCCCTTTTAATGGAAATCAAACCTCATGTTATTCTTTCTTCTCACAAAGGGTGGGGTTGTTCTAAAAATAGTGGGTTGGTTGGTTTATGTATTCAGAAGCTAATTCATTTTTAATTTCTGAAAAATTAGTTGAAAAGGTTATTAATGAACTTCAGGGTTTAATTGATAAAAATTGTTTTTTGATAAGTGAAATTGCCTAGTCTATTTTTTAGGGCTTTTAATTGAATCATTTCAGAAAAATAATTTTTGATGATGTAAAAGTGCCTGGTCAGTTTAAGGGATTTATTTAGAATTAAAGAAAAGAATATTATACCATTTTTACCTTTAGCTTGTGGTATTTCAGAGATTTCATTCAAAGAAAAAGATATCCAATATCTAGAAGACCAGTGGATCGATTGGCTTAACGAAGCCAAATCATGTCTCCATTGTTTTCTAATAAGACTGTCTGAAAATTGGACTTGAATCAGATAAAAAATGTTACCTTGAGTGGTGAATGGAATTGAACTATTTGATATATTCAGTCTGAATTTAAGAATGGGGTCTGTGTTTAAGAAAACTTTGAGAGTTTTTTGACAAAGTTTAGACAACTGAGGGTGTGTAAAAATATATATCGAACTGAGTGTCAGAGGGTCAAATTTATAGAAAAATTTGAGTCGAGAAAGTCAGAAAGTGGGCCCCACATGTTAGAACCCTTACGCATGCGTAAGAGTAAAAACACGTGTATTTCGGGCTTTAAGCATGCGTTAGGCGTGAAATGCGTGCGTAAGGCTTAAAATGATTGCGTACGGGCCTTGTATGGGCATTTTGAGCCTGATGCTTTGGCCTGATTTTTCTAGGTTTGAGCTAGTCTTATTCAATTTATTTTTTCTAGTTTACTAAGTCCGTTTGAGGTCTGATTTGAGCATGGTTTGAACCTAGAGATTGTATTGATGGGTCGAATTTAGTGGTATAAAATACTGAGTATGGCCCATTGTGGGTTTTGTAAAAACTTTATATTTTTAAAACTCTGATGTTTATGTGAAATTTCACTTTTTTTTTAAAATTGTGTTGCATTCTTCTTATGAAAATTTATTTTTGAGAAATAAAGTATTTTGTGAGTTGCCCCCACAAATACAATCATACTTCAACCACGTGATGCAGGAACTTGAACAAGGTTGGGAGAATAAACCTTCAGCAATATAAGGTTTGGTGCTTTTGGTTGTGAAGACTGATTGGTTACTTTTTAGTGCTTGGGACATAATGGAACATATGTTTTCATTTTTTTTTACTGATTTTGATGGATTTTTTATTTTAGAGCTCGATGTTGGAAGGGCTTTGTCAATTTATTGCTTCAGCGAGAAGGCTTTTTATGTTTAAGTGACATAAAAAGTGGTATGATGAACTTGTCTACCATGGCTCTAAAATTTAAAGGTTTAGAAAATGATGTTCATTTAAGCAATTGATAGAAAGACTATGCTTTTACTCGAATGGTTAAAGCAATTCCAAAAGTGGTTTGGCTGATACCCTAAATTGATGAAGGGAAGTTTGTAGTTGAGCTGGTTTTAGGCCAAGATGTTGCTTAGCTTTGATGGTAGTTTTTACTCTATTAGGGATTTGTGATTGACTTTGCATTAGCTGACTCCACTTAGGGAATGATCATTGACTGACTCATTAGGGGGTTTAGTTGTATCTGAATCTCACTAAGGAGATATTTTAAGGAATCCTTTGGGGAAATGTTGACATTTGAGAGATCCATTAGGGATGAGATTGGTTCCCTTGGGGAATTGATTATGTCTGAAACATGTTTAAAGGATTTATTGGGGAGTAACTCATCTTTTTTGTTTGGGAGTTCCACTTGGAATTCCCTCTTAAAATAGGATAAGTGATTTTAAAGAAATGTGTTTGAGTTTCAATGTTCCATTTTTCATGATCCAAAAGGTGAATAAGAATTTAATAAAACACATTACTTTTTTAGCCTTATTTTTTTCCTAAGCTGCCCTTTTGGGTTTTCAACTTAGCAAGCTACATTGATTATTGCCTAAATTGCCACTTTCGATTTTCAGTTTAACAGGTTATACCCTAACTTTTGCCTAAGCTTCCTATTTGAGTTTTTAGCTTAACGGGTTTCATTCTTTTTTTCAATTTTCTCTTTGTTTGCTTATTTATTTTTACATGTACATTGAAGAGCCTGAATGAAATGTGAAAACATTTATAAAATGCTTTGGACCATACCCAATGATGGTTTTCTATGTATCTGCTTAGAATGATTTTGAAAATTTGAATACAACTCAAGATTTTGGAGAATCAGGTTAATGTAGTTCTTGTTAAAATAGTGATAATGATGATGATGCAAATGCAATGCTCAAATAGAGTATTGGTTGAGTTGATCTAGATTGGTTGGATGATTGAACTTATCATCATCGATGGCCATCAAGATGACACATCTGCAAATCATAATGAATGGACCGCTTTGAGGTAGGCCTGAATTTTCCTCTAGGATTCAATGTTGATTGTTTGAATTTTTGAGGATCAGGTCGCCTTCATATAGGTTTCTATCTCTGACCTTTTTTATAAAGTGCCTTGCAAGCTTGAATTAGTAGTTATGAGCTTGGTAAATGGCTTCCATATGCTTCTCGTCAATAAGGCTGAGTTGATTGTAGTAGGCTTGGTACCTGTCAGTTTTATTGATTTTCCCCTCTTTGAGAACTTGGAGAGATTAGGCTTTTAATGGGCAGGACAACTTCCATACCATAAACCAATAAGTAGGGTGTAGTTTTTTACCTCAGGAAGGCATTTGGAAAATGGAGATGCTAATCTTTGTGATCGTTGATCATTTTTCTGGAGAATATTTAAGAGCCTTGCTGGCAGCTCCATTGGTTTGTGGTCTGTAAGGGGAAAGCTTGTAGTGTTGGATCTTTTCCTTTTACAGAAGAATGGGAACTTATTTTTTAGATGTAGGAGCTATTGTTTGTGATGATTTTGAAGGGAACAACATACCTTGTGATGATGTTTATGTTGATGAATTGTGCTTCCTTTTTTTCGATTCAAGGACTTGAGAAGGTACAGCTTCTACCCACTTCATGAAGTAATTGATGGCAACCAGGATGTGTAGTTTGTAAACTCATGTGATAATTGTTTGGAAACCTCTTCTTTGATAGCGAGTGTCCACTAAGCTTTCATGTTCCTAAGTTTTTGTTTGACAGGCTTGCAATCTGGATAGGTCAGAATCTTATGGACAGTGATGCTTGGATCGAGATTGGGCTTCTAGGTGAAGCGACCTTTGAAGCTTGTCTCTATATTAGACCTGTTTAAGAATGCAAATGCAATGGATGTTATTTTTAGAATGTTAATGGGCTCTTCAATAGCATAAGTTATTTGATATATTTTTATGATTCTCTTTTTCTCATTGATTAAACTCATATTCACTAGTTGGAATACTAAAAGAGAATAAGGATATAGGATTATAAAAACTTGATCATTTTATTAGCCTCGAAAGAGGAAAGATACATCAAAGGAAACAAAGGACTTAGAGATTTTAAACTCAGATAGTTCAGGCTTAGTTCACTCTAGCTTAGAAGGTTTTTTAATTTTAGCCTTAGAATCTAGTAGGACTAAACTCTTCTTTAATGGATCAATTGTTGAGCTTCTCGGTACCAGGTTGGATCAAGGTGGAATCATCGGCATTCTCTCCGTTGTTAGATAGGAATGCAATCTCCTTGAAGAATCCATTTTCAAAATGAATTTATTGGCAATCCTCAAGTAGTAGCTACTCATAATAAAAGACTTCAAGACCAGGAATGAAAGATACTTAGGATCCATTATCAATTACGTCTTTGATATAGGTGGCAATGGCAATAAGAGATTTTAAATCTAGCAAATATAGTATGGCCAGTCGGTTATAATACACAGGCAGAAGGCTCTTGATTATCATTTCTATTTGCTCAATCTCAGTTGGTCTATTTACCATTTGGAAGGCTTTCTTTTAACACCGTATAATGAATGAGGAAAATGTTTCTTTAGGATTCTATTTAATGATTTCAATATCTCCTCTTGTAATATCCACTTTAACATTATTATGATATTATTTTGTAAAGATATTACAAATAGATTCCCATGTTTATTTTTGAGAATCATACAAATCTATAAACCATCTAAGGGAAACACTAGAAAGTGGTTATTGGAATAGCTAAGCGAGGAGCTCTCCACTCACACCTAAGGGGAGAAGGGCACCATCATAGATTTTGAGATGGGTTTTAGGGTAAGGTATGCCATCAAACTGTTCAAAGATAGGCATTTGAAACTTTAGAGGTAATCTTGCATTTGGAAATAGGCTATGGGATTTGACATCCACCATGTTGTCTCTTTTCCTGATTGTATTCATAGTTTTCTGTATCTCTTCATACTTTTTAATCATAACCTTAATGAGAGGATGGTTTTGGGCTCCTTTTCGGAAGGGATCCATGAGAGAGCCTATTACTACATGACCACATGGTCAGCTTGTGTGGAGATTCTAGTTGGAGTAGTGTCTTCTACCATGGGCTCTTTGCCAGAATTAGAGGAGATATATGCATTGTGGGCTAGTTGGATGCAAACTTGAGCCATCATGGCTTGGACTTTTTTCTAGGATACCTTGTTATTGGGCTTAGAGTATAGAGGTCATGGTTTCCTCTTACTTTTTGAGAGTCTCATCTTGGTTTTTCATGATGTCAGCTAGCATTGCGGAAAAATCGGCAGTTAGAGCAACAACATTGGTAGAATTAGGGTTAGTAACATTCTCATTATTGGAATAGCTAAGCGAGGAGCTCTCCACTCACACCTAAGGGGAGAAGGGCACCATCATAGATTTTGAGATGGGTTTTA
>CAOJBK010173121.1:0-22142 GCA_948294925.1 Codiaeum variegatum
ATGTTCCACATCCTATGGTCACTCGTACTCAAGATGGCACACATAAGCCAAAGAAATTTTTTTATTTAGTTTCTATTGAAATTGAGCCGACTTGTTTTACTGAGGCTATTAAACATGAATACTGGAGGAAGGCTATGACTAAGGAATATAATGCCTTAATTACCAATGGTACTTGGGAATTAATTCCATCATTACATGATCATTATCTAGTTAGTTGCAAATGGGTGTTTCGTGTTAAAAGAAAACCTGATGGTACTGTCGATCGATATAAGGCCTGGTTGGTTATGAAAGGCTTTCATTAACGACCTATATTGGATTACACCGAGACATTTAGCTTAGTCATTAAACTTGCTACAATTCGGTTGTTACTTTCAATGTCTCTTTCTAAGGGTTGGAAAGTTTATTAGTTTGATGTAAAGTAACGCTTTTCTTCATGGTAAACTGGATGAAAATGTGTATATAACTCAGCCTCCTGGATTTGTAAACACTTAATTTCCAGATTTTGTGTGTCTTCTTAAACGTTCCCTATAAGGATTGAAGCAGGCTCCTCGTATGTGGTTTAAATGCTTAACTAACGCTTTAAGAAAATTGAGATTTCAAGGATCCAAAATTGACTATTCCTTATTTTATTATCATCGTGAAGGCCTTTGTATGTATTGTTTGATCTATATGGATGACATCTTGTTTATGGGAGATGATGATGTGTGTATTAATGTTGTTTTGAGCCAACTACAACAACAATTCGCTTTCAAAATTCTGGGAAAACCAACCTATTTCTTAGGTGTTTAAGTGAATTATTAAGCTGGTGGTCTACTTCTTACACAACGCAAATATATAATTGATTTGTTGTCTTAAACGAAGGTGCAGGAAGCCAATGCCATCTCCACATCAGCAAATTCAGCCAATAAACTTTTCTATTTATCATGGTGAGCCATTTTTAGATCCTACACTTTATAGAAGTACTGTTAAAATGTTGCAATACTTGAGTATCACTCGGCATAACTTAGCATTTGTTGTTAACAAAGTAAGTCAGTTTATGCACAATCCCAAAGTTCCACATCGGTGTGCTGTTAAATGTATATTACGATATTTACATAACACAATGGATTTTGGCTTATTCCTTAAGAAGTCTTTTTCTAACCTTATACAAGGTTACACAGATGCCGATTGGGGTGGATCAGTTAATGATTGTAAATCTACAATAGGTTATGTTGTCTTTTTTGGTGACAATTTAATTTCTTGGAGTTCCTATAAGAAACGAACAGGTCATCTACAGAAGCAGAATATCGAGCTATAGCAATGGTAACTTCTAAAATTGCTTGGTTGTAATCGTTAATGAATGAAATTATTTTTTTTGTTCCTTGTACACCAAAGGTATGGAATGAAAATTTAAGTGCTACATACCTTATTGTTAATCCAATTTTCAACTTTAGAACCAAGCACTTGGAGAGAGATTTTTACTTTGTTAGAGATAAAGTTGCTAATAAAGATATTCAAGTGAACTGCCTCTCTTCTAAGGACCAACTTGCTGATGTCTTAACTAAATCTCTTAGCAAAGGGCGTTTTCTGTTCCTAAGAGACAAGTTGACCATTTGTTCCAAACTAGTTCAACTTGAGGGGAAGTGAAAGGAAGACGTAATGTATTCTAATTGTATCATAGTTAGGACTCTATCTTCTATCAATTTATTAATCAATAAGGATTAGATTACAGTATATCTTTGTATTTTAAATGTCTTGTAATCTAATCATGTACAACATATATATACTATACAGATACACAATAACAATTGCTTTTGACAAATCTGACTTTACAAGTTATGTATATATATATATGTATATATATATATATATATATATAGGCAAGGATTAACCTCACAAGAGCTAGGTGGGCTTGATGGGCTTCACGTCAAATGGCTTAGTTTCGTTCCATTCTAGTCAGAATGATCGAGAAATTCCATTTTGTTAAGAAAAACGAAATGTAATCTCTTCAATTTCATCTCTATCAAAATCTTTGTCGTTTCAGATCATTTCAGTCAAAACAGGGCTGGAACAACTATTTCAGTCGAGATGGCCAAAATAGACCAAGACAAAAGGTTATATTTGATTTTTTTTTTGTTTTAAAAAAAACTATTTGTTAATAAAAACTATTAAACTTAACCATTTTATTAACCTAACCATTTTATTAACCTACATTGAAAAATATCATATCTTTTTTCCATATTAACTACATTTCACATTCAAATTATTTCAATTGTAATATATTAGTTTAAATTACTTAATTGAAAAAAAAAAGTATAAATTGCTTTTGAATTTTTATGGTGTTTATGTAATAACTATATTATAACCCACACGTTGTTGCGGGCGGAAACACATTCAAAAATTTTAATAAAAATATAAATAAAAGTAACATAAATTATCAATTAAATTATCATATTAGTAATAAACAACTTAATTATAAAATAGGAAAAAAATAAAAGATCTCTTTGTTAATTTTTGCACTAATAAGAGTAGAAATTTGAATTACGGTTGCGACATTGTTGGAATAGTTAACACTAATAGAAGTTGTGTTATAATTATATCTTTATAAATACAAAAAACATTGAATATTAACTCATATGAATATTCAATTTACCAATGGTGCAAATATGAAATAATTTTCATTCCATAAATTTTCATAAAAGAAGATCAACCATTAGTTTGCATCAACAATCAAAAGAAGAACGAATCCAACATTGAGAATTAAAGGCTAATGAATGACAAAGTTGATTAGCCTTCACTTAAAAATTATTTCAATTGAAAATTTAATTTGTTAAATTTTTAGGAAAGTTGATCTTATATAATGTTTTTCTTTTTTTTTTATCTTATTAATTATTAAACAATAGTTATATTTAAGTAACTGCATTAATCCTTTTTTAAGATCTATTTTAAACTAAGTTTGAAACGACAAATTACATCGATTGGCAATTTTAGACAACACAATAAAATAATCGATTCCACGTCTACCCTTAACTTATACATTACTTTCATTTGAGAATTATATATTTGAATAAAAAAATTACTATCTTCACATATATAAAATAATAAATGTAAAACATTTAAATATACATATGTAATGAGTTTGATACATAACAGATATATAATTATTACTTTATCAACCACTAAAATAACTCTCAAATCTCTAAAATTAGTTCATAGCAACTCAACACAGGCAAAATTTTGCCATTTATATGCATCATATTATATTCTCAAAAGACAATCAACTAATTTAATATAAAATTTAGAATTATATACTTAAGAACAAATGAAATTAATACTAATCAAAATGAATTAAATGTAAAATTTTAACATCTAATTATGATTATTTTGTCCTTAACACATTGTATAAAAAAAATTCCTAAAAATTTCAAATTTTATTACACATTTCCTTTATGTTTTCTTACATACGAAGTATCATTTCAAATAAGACTTACTTTATCCTTCTCATGGTCTTTTCCATTTTTTATGAATTAGCAACGACTACAATAACACTCAGCACATAAACAATTGTTGAATTTAAGCATAGACCCGCATTTTAATGAATTTAAATATGCATAGTTAGCCAATAGAAGACCCACCATATTTGTAAACTATCACACACACACACACACACATATGCTACTCTCTCTTAGAAGTTTTGATCATGCTTATTTAGATATCGGGGAGTTTAATAGATTTTGACTTACTCTATTGCTAGCCACTTTGCCTAATAATTGCAGGTGCCAAATGGAAATTTCAATGATGCTTTTGAAAAGCTCTTGTTTGTGTCAAAATATAATCTTTCGGGCTTTTTAATAAATTGAGCAAAATTGGATTTGATAAATTAAGGAATAGCCCATAAATAATTTAAGTCAATTATGAAACCCAATATTTATTGAAAATATTTAAGAATTGTCATAAAATTCTAGAGAAAGTGGCTTAGGATGAAAGACTTGTAACGGTAAATTTAATTCCTCAAGACATCTGTTAGTTTTCCATCTTCCAGCTTGGAAAACAAGCATTGGAAGCTATAAAAAGTATCATGGCTGAAATTTACAGATCCAATTATCAACCAACCATCAAACACATAATATTAACTCAACATAATCAAATATTAGCAATTTTTAGTTAATCATCAGATCTTTAGCTTTCGTTTACTTTTTATCACCATTTCTTTTAATTTCCTCAAGCTTTCAATTTCTTTACTGTAACCCAAAATTTAAAAAAAATTAATACAAATTAGTTTTATATTTTTCTTAAAAATTCTACTATTATTTATAATTTTAGTCTTGTGAAATTCAAAAAAATTATGGTAAAGATATTTATCGATCCACATCCGTCTTAGTTAAAAGTCAGATTAATCTTATTTTAAGGAATTACTCCTCTAGCACACTTGCAAACAAAAAAAGAACAAACAATCTTTTTCGCACGTCCAATGGGACAATCATTTCACTAGATGTTAAAATTTTCAAGGCTATATGAATCTGAAGAGTCATCCAATAAAACACCTAAGAAATCTGGTGATGAATACACTGAAGAAACTTTGATGCCTCAAGGCATGAATTAGGCATTGTTGCAAGTAAGTCCTCAGGTAGTGAATTCTCTAAAGTAAGCTCACATATCTATTAGTATCATTTTTTAAAATTTAGAAAAAGCATGTCTAAATGTTAAACTAGTATTTTCCAAAACTATGGAACAATCATCCAAACAGGATATTACTTGCAAACAATTGGTGGCCCAAGTGGAGGCTGGTAACTCCACAAAAACTACTCCAGAAGTTCATTTGGCCACTAATGAAGTGACAACCTTACAGCTAGTAATGAATGAATATGAAGAAAAAAGCATGGGGGGCAATTTTCCTCAGAATTATATATCAAATCCTCAAACCTATGTGCCATCTCCTCAGGCTCCAAGGATGGAGGATAGTTGGGATGTTGTATTTGATGTGGTCAAGAGATGTATAGACCATGCATTGGCCAACTTGACCACCTGAAATTTCGCAAACCATACCCAAACATGATATACAAAAATAAAGCAAAGGCAATGCTTGAAGCCAAGTCGCCTCAGACAAAAAAAAGAATTGTAAAAGTTATTGGGACAAGTCAACTACTTGAGGAGATTTATCTCTAATTTTATTGAAAAAATAAAATAATTTTTAATTTGGTAAATTTAAAATTGAAATTTGAATTTAAATGGAAATCAAGACACCAAAATTCCTTTGATAAAATTAAAGATTATTTATCAAAATCTCCTATTTTAGTTCCCCCAATGGAAGAGGTTCCACATAAGAGAATTATTAATGATTTGAAATTTTTTGTTTCACTATGTGGGAAATGAAGGGAAAGGAATAAAGTGTTGAAATTGACATTTTGGCCAAAATAATCACTAAGTTACATTAGTGTTTTGTGAATAAATAAATAAGAGTGTTTATTTTGTGAGTTGTTTTTGTTTTACTTGGTTAATTAAGTTAATAAGGTTTGACAATAGTGTGTGTGAATAGTAAAAATATAAAAATTTTGATAGCACTATGCTAAAAATGACCCTTTGATATGTGATGCATGGTTTTAATGCATATGTATAAAGTTTTTTATGAAACTACTAAAGCTTAACAATGACCTTGTCAAAAGCTAAAAACCATATAAAAATCCACAATGTATACAGTAAGTTATGCACAAACAGACAAAATCCCAAATTTTCAGGCAATTGAATCAAAATTGAGGCCAAATACTTGGCATTACGTGATAAAGCCTTGAGAGATTATACAATAGAAGTGTTTGTGATTTTTAAACCACACACTGGTTGTGTAATTATGTGTTGTGGTGTGATTAGAAGAATTTGCACAATAGTTTCTCCAAGTAAATTTGATATAATTTTGATATTAAAATAATGTTTGATTGGCTAGAATAATTTCATAAGTTATTTGTCAATATTTTGGTGATAAAAGAAATGAATGGTGCTTTAGAGAAATAGTAATTCAGGTAGCAAAAGCGTTTTGTGGTTTTTATGCCACATGTAAATTTTCAGTAAACTAACTACTGTTCACGTGAAAATAAAATTTATTTTCTCTGGATAATTTCAAATAAAATTTTTGTAAGTTTTTGCTAAAATAATTTGGATAAATCATAATGAGAATGACGAGTGATGCCTTTTTTTTATCAGAGCAAAATCTTAACTAAACTTGTTTTGACCTTGAGGCTAATTATTAGAAATTTTAAGAATGTACTAGTGCAATATTATGCTGCTACATTACTGTTCACGTGAGTTTTTCCCCAAGGACCTCCAAAAGTTATTTTGTAATACTCTAAATTTTAATAATTTAAATTTCTTAAGTCGTTAACAACGTATAAAAAATATATAAAATATGTCTCGTGATCAATAATATTATCGATAGTTAAATCGAATAGTATTTATCAATAAATAGTTTTAAAGAATTTTCAAAAATTAATTAAGTGAAATTGTAATTAACACGGGAGTATTCGATTTGGATTTTTAATAACTTTTATAGACTTAGAAAGTAATGAGGTATTCAATTCAAACTTTTAATAATTTTATAAAACTGATGAAGTATTCAATAACTCTATAAATATGTATAGTTAGCCAATAAAAGGCCCCCCATATTTGTAAACTATCACTCTCTCTCTCTCTCTCTCTCTCTCTCACACACACACACACATAACAAACATATATATTTATATGCTACTCTCTCTTAGAAGTTTTGATCATGCTTATTTAGATATTAGAGAGTTTAATGGATTTTAACTTACTCTATTGCTAGTCACTTTGCCTAATAATTAGAAGGTGCCAAATGGAAATTTCAATGTTGCTTTTGAAAAGCTATTGTTTGTGTCAAAATATAATTTTTCGGGCTTTTTAATAAATTGAGCAAAATTGGATTTGATAAATTAAGGAATAGCCCATAAATAATTTAAGTCAATTATGAAACCCAATATTGATTGAAAATATTAAGAAATGTCATAAAATTCTAGAGAAAGTGGCTTGGGATGAAAGACTTGTAACGGTAAATTTAATTCCTCAAGGCATCTGTTAGTTTTTCATCTTCCAGCTTGGGAAACAAGCATCAGAAGCTGTAAAAAGTATCATGGCAGAAATGTACAGATCCAATTATCAACCAACCATCAAACACACAATATTAACTCAACATAATCAAATATTAGCAATTTTTAGTTAATCATCATATCTTTAGCTTTCGTTTACTTTTTATCGCCATTTTTTTTAATTTCCTCAAGCTTTCAATTTCTTTACTGTAACCCAAAATTTAAAAAAAAAATTAATACAAATTAGTTTTATATTTTTCTTAAAAATTCTACTATTATTTGTAATTTTAGTCTTGTGAAATTCAAACAAATTATGGTAAATATATTTATCGATCCACATCCGTCTTGGTTAAAAGTCAGATTAATCTTATTTTAAGGAATTACTCCTCTAGCATGTTTGCAAATAAAAAAAGAACAAACAATCTTTTTGGCACGCCCAATGGAACAATCATTTCATAAGATGTTAAGATTTTCAAGGCTATATGAAGTTGGAGATTCATCCAATAAAACACCTAAGGAATCAGGTGATAAATAGACTGAAGAAACTTTGATGCCTTAAGGCGTGAATAAGGCACTGCTGCAAGAAGTCCTCAAGTAGTGAATTCTCTGAAGTAAGCTCGCATATCTATTAGTAACATTTTAAAAAGTCTATAAAAGTCAGAATGCATTCAATAAGAATTTTTAAAAATTTTTAAAAAGTTTATAAAAGTCATAAGGTATTCAATTATAACTTTTAAATAGTCTATGAAAGTAAACAAGTATTCAAAAAGTCATTACTTTTATAAATAAAAAATTTTTAATGACTTTTATGTGAAATTCTATAAAAAAAATATGTGAAAATCTTGGCTCTTTCATCAAGATTTCTAAAGACTTTTTTTATAAACTCTTATAAACTTTATAAAAGTCATTAAAAATTCATTAATTCTGTAAAAGTCATCACTTAAAAAAAAGCCTCTAAAAATCTTAATTGAATATAACCTTCTAAGTTAATATGAAAAATTAAGTTATAATAATAATAATAATGCAAAAAAAGCAAACACATTATACATATACACTAGACATATTACCTGACATGATATTGTGGGTAAGTTTTTTTTTTTTTTAATTTAAATTTTAAAAATGAAATATTGATAAATATTCTTTTTTTATTAGCATTTTAAATATACAACAAATAAATAATTTTTGAATTAAAAAAAAAGGAATAAACTTATCATTTGTTAAATATTGTAAATTTTATTTTATTCAATTATTATTAGGGATGAATAGTTATATAATATTAGATAAATAACATACATAGACATATACATTAAAAATTAGAAATACATTGTACAGTTATTTAAAAAAGAAGAAGAAATACATTGCCAAGAAGAGCTTCGCCTTAATTGAAGAATTTTTTTGCACAAATTTTCCTTGATTTTACATAGCAATCTCTCTTCCATCCTTCAATTAAGAGATCTGCGCTCCTTAAAGATTCAACATATAAAAAATATGCAACACTTATTTGTCAAAATATTATCAATTATATGATAAGAAATATCCTAAAAATTTTATTTTTACTCTTTTGAAAAAAAAAACAATATTGAAACAAACAATCATCAATTTGTAAAAAATTGAGAAACTCTATCAAGAATCATAAATTTCTAAAATCCAAAAAAATATTGTTCAATTCTTTAGAAGGGGAGCGGGTGCGATCATACCAGCGCTAATGCACGAATCCCATCAGAACTCCGAAGTTAAACGTGCTTGGGCGAGAGTAGTACCAAGATGGGTGACCTCTTGGGAAGTCCTCATGTTGCACCCCCCATATTTTTTGAGTTTTTAAATATTTCTGATAATATGATTCATGATCGTCCCGAGTGGAGAAAGCAAATCCATAAAGCAGACCCCAATTAACTTGGGATTAAGGCTTTGTTGAGTTGAGTTTAGTCAAGTCTTTAGAAGGGGAGCAAAAGGTGATTTTTTTAATAGAATAGCAAAAGGTGATTGTCAAATTAATGTTAATAATTCATTAAAGTAAAAGTAATGATAATAAAACTTAGGTTCAAAATTGGATTGAAGGAAAAAAGAGAAATACTTGATCAAGCATGGCTTTGAAATGATCCATAATCATCCATGATTGCGCAAACCTCTTATCCTTCTTCATTCTAGAGCCTATACCTGCAAATAATTCTTTTTTATTATACGATAAAATCATACAATGAGAATGTGAGATATATGTATAACAACTCATGTCTCCAAATATTTCAATTAATGTTTGCTTATGGTGATTACAATATCAGTTTGCATTCTCTGACTTAATAAGATTAAATCGGTAACTCAAAGAAAAATAAGATATATTAAATAAAAAAAAATTATAATTGTATTCATTCTTTCAAAAGCAAGAAATATATTTTATCATAAATCTCAATTGATAAAATATTTTGATAAATTAGAGAAATTCACACCAACGAAGCACAAAGTAGAGATTAAAGTTTTTTATTTAAACAGAATAATTAGGATAATGATGAATACATAGTGGATACTTAGGATAATTAAGATAACATGTATTAGTTTTTCAATATTTCCAAACCCAAAGCATAGCAACAACGAATTTTGGCCAAACTAAGCAAAAATTCGGAAAAAAAATTATCAACATCAAAATTCTCACGAGGCCTGATGAAGAACAAACACCTGGGTATGAAAATAGGTATATCCATTAATTTAAACCTATAGCAACAATGATTTATTTTTAGGCTATCCTTCTTAGTCATCTTTTCTAGGATTTCTATGGTCTTATTAGCTAAAGCTGAGAATCTCTTTCTATTGTTTCCCCTTCTCTCTCTTCGTGCTTAAAATGAGGGATTTTGCTTGGACATTAACTTGGATTTTGGAATTTCTTAGAATCAGAAGTTGAATTTGAGCTTGACAAACATCCGAGTTTTTTTTTTTTTACTTTTCAACAGAAGGTTTTCTTCCAACCTACATTAATCTGTTGCTCATGGACTCTTCTATGAACAAAATTCGAGTTTCTTTATTAGTTGTATAAAAACAGGTAAAGAAAGGAAAAAAAATCTTTTGTAACTCTTAATGTGATCAAGTTGGAATATATGCTCAATAGCATCCCACAATTATGATTTGAAGTTATAATATCATAGTCTAAACCCATTGATAGAATGTCGGCATATGAAAACACCATCCATTTCTCGATTTGTGCGTGTCATCCTTGCGCAAGGGCCATGCTAATCTTCTCTGTATCGTTCCAATTTTATCGGATGTCCCCGGGGGGACAAATATGAAAACACCATCAATTTGAAGAAAATTCCTAATTTCAAATAACTCATTCAAGAAATAATAAAAACTCAAGGGATAGGAGTCACCTACCTATTATGGTTAAATCGTCGATGAAGGAATCATAGTCCTTATTTATTTTGAGCGACCTCAATCCATGCCGCTGCTTTAATAAACAGCCAAAAGGCCAGCTAAAATTGGCTCAGTGGTGAAGTTCCACAGGTACTACTTCTACAATTATCACTCCAGTAAGGCGTGGAAGAGCTTAGAGCCAATTGTACTGCTTCCATCTTCTCGGGCGACATCAACGCTGAACCAGTACCTTCTCCAATCAATTGAGAAGAGATGAAAGCAAAAGAAACCTAGATTCAACATATTCAAGTTATGACGTTGTTTTCTAGTAGATTTAGCCGATAATAAAAGGATGCACAAGTCTTCTATACCCTTGAAATTAAAATATGTCGGACAATTATATTCCAAAATTGACATTACTAGAAAGTATATTGTTTGAATTTCTTCTATGAATATTATGCAAATCTATAATTTAGTCTTTTACAAAAAAAAATAAAATGTAATAAATAAAAACAAATGATACAGTTGGCATCGTTGCTGGAGGCAAATTTTCTAAAATTGAAAACTAACCATAAAGTTTCATCTAAATCTCATGCTATATCTTATTTCCATTCGCTCATTTATAATTTTACTTTATTCAAAGAAATTCTTTGAGAAAACTTAACATAAAACCAGATGCCAATATTGATTAATTATTGAATACTTCTATTTTAAAAATGAATACTTTTATTATGATATATCATGGATGCTAACCTTTTACTGATGTATTACTCTCTTATTTAATATGTGGTGCTATAATAATCAAGGATCATTTTTCCATTTAGCTTATTTACAGAAATTTATATATAATTTAGAAATGATATTTTAATAAAATTTGATACCCTCTTATTCCAATTATCTGTAACAAAGTTGCAAACTTTGCAAATTTAATCAAATTGAGCCCCACTTATGTTTTGTTTCTTTTCTATCATAAAACTACAAAAGACTTGGCCAATATTTGATAGATTTTTTTAAAGGAAAACTAAACGAATAAGAGAAAGGGGAGGTGAATATGTTATACAACCTTTATTTTAGCAAATATGTTATACAGCTTAATAAATAAGTTAAAGGGAAAAAAAACAAATAAGTTGGTGCCTATACCACGTCTTTGGCCACTCAATTCATACTTATTATACTTATGTTAAGCAGCAAATTTTGTATTACCAGCTAATTGGATAGTGAAGCTCCCAGCTGGGCTTCTTACTCTTGTAATGGAGCATGTATCATCTACTTAAATTCATAAATCTCATTTGGAAAAAAAAAGACTTATTATTAGCTTTGATTAGAACTACTACAATATTCATATAATGAAATCTAATAATGTTATGGTTTATGAAGAGTATTTAAATATGAAATTCATGTAAAATGTTGAACCAGCCACAATATAGTTTTTTTTTCAAGTCTCCAAAGTTATGGCATGTACAATTCCATCAAAAGCTTCATTTCTGCAAATTGAATACATGAGCAATACTTTATTTTAGACAAAGAAATTCAAATTTCCCCACCATAAAACAAATATGAGGAATGTGGAAAAAAAAAGTTGGCCAACATACATTAAAAGGAGAAGCATCAAGTAGTACAAACACTCGCATATTCAGTTCTTGAGCTACCCTACATTAATGAACCTCATTTAAAAAAAATGTTTAAAACATGATAATGGGGAATGAAGGCCAATAGCATGAATTTCTCTACACCTCCATACCTTGGAAAAAAAAAGGAATCTACACTTTCATGGGTTCTACATCTATTAAAGAAAATAACATCACTTGCAATTAACTCATGTTTTATTAACTTTTATATCAAACTTTCTTTCAAAGGGCAGAAGTAACCTCATTTTTTATGGACTTTGATTATAGTTTTCTTAAATACTCTTTTTTATTTAGTAAACAATTTGTTAAGATTTTTTTGTTGTCAATTTAATGATACCTAGAGGGTAGAGAAATCAAAGAAGAAATCAAAGAACTTTGTAAGTAAAAAAAATGAGAAAGAAAATACTGTTTGACCAAAATGAAGAGAGATCAAAGTGTTTAGAAAAGAAAAGAAGTATAAGAAGAGAATGAAATCCTTTGCCTCTGTCCCTCAACCATAAAAGAATTGATGGATTGCTAAAAAATTTTGGTTGGTTGCTTTGATAAAACCAATATTACAAACATATAATTTCTATTTGATTTTATTCTTAAATGCATATGACAATATGCTTACTTTTCTCATATAGCCAATCATGATTTCATATCTGAAACCTCAGAAGAAGATGAATTTGAAGTTTATATTTTAATAATCTCTTCAAGCTTACACTCTAATTGACACTTAGGAAGTTTGAAACCCAATTTTTATACTACAAAGAAAGTGAAGGCAATTCTTTTAGTAAATAATAAACACACTTCAGTGAAGGTAGTTCTTTTAGTAAATAATAAACACACTTCCAGTTTCAATCAACATGTAGTCATCAGCCAAGAGCTTCAAGTTCCAAATACAATTAGACAAAGTGAATGAATTCCCAAGGTTACAATTACTAGAGTATATGATTAAGTTGATTTCAAAACGAAAAGAAAAATTGTATGAATTATGTAACTTAATTTTTCTGATGTAAATTTTAATCTACAAATTTTAATCTCTTTCAATGAGAGGATATAAAAAAAGTAAATAGAAAGAATAATAACTTCAACAACTACCATTTATAGATTGCATCATCTATGAAATGAAATCATATCATAAAATTAGTTTTTTGTCGAATCACTAAAAAGAGTGTCATACATCCATCATTCATATGTGATTTTTTTTTGCCAAATTAAAAAAAAAATTGCCATGAAAAACAAAATAAATATTTATAGAACCATAAATTTTAGAATAAAAGCACTAAAAATATAAAATTAAGTATTCAATTTGAAAGCAAATATAAAATGCCAGAGTATAACTTACCTTTACCTTCTCATCTCTTCCTTTCAACTGATGATCCAAGAATTTTGGGATAGGGTCAGGCTATGTAAACATCCAATTAAGCTTTTTTTTTTTGTTGATAATTCACTTCTTAAAAAAATTAATATTTATAAATATGAATAATGATTGGAAGAGACAAAAAGTAGGCAAGCCCATAAATTGATAAACATGAATAGAGCATACCTCCCATTCTAGATAGATACTTGTGTTTCTTCACAGCCTCTGTAATGGATTGATATCACAACCTGTAACACCCAATTAACAATATTATTTCACAAAAAATACCAAATGAAAAAAGTCAAGAAACCATAATTGATAAAAGAAATCAACTCAAAAAATAGCAAATATTTATTTAATGGCATGCAACAATTCAAGCAAGCCTAACCAAATGGAAAAAGCAAAAATAAAAAACTGAAAACTTGAAGGTCAACATATTTTGCAAGTAGATATACAAAGCACTAACCTTTGTGGATCTTTGAATTTTATAATCAAAGCCAAAATAATAACACCCACAAATACCAGAAGAAAAAATACAAATTAGGATTAGTATAAATCAAGCATATTCTGGAAATATATTACCTTGAAAATCTTTTAGCTATAGTTGAACCAAATCTTTATTACCCAACCTAAATCACCATCTTAATCATCACTCTAAATTTTAAATTTCCAACATGGTATCAGAGCAAGTTCGATCCAATTTACCTACTACTTGAAATTACCTTGTCGGTGGTCTAATCCGATTTACCTAATACTTGATATCTTGCCGGTTGGTTCGGTTATAATTACAGTATCAAG
Organism: Codiaeum variegatum; assembly: GCA_948294925.1. Lineage (NCBI taxonomy): Eukaryota > Viridiplantae > Streptophyta > Magnoliopsida > Malpighiales > Euphorbiaceae > Codiaeum > Codiaeum variegatum. The sequence goes on from CAOJBK010173121.1 coordinate 14,181, forward strand.
TGACAACTTTGAAAATTTCGTTGTCGCTTGAGGGGGGAGTGTTGAAATAAAAATATTTTACATTGAAATATTACAAAAAATACCAAGGATATATATTGACTTGGGCTTTAATACCTAATTGGTTAGTTCTAACCTTTTAGTTATTATTGAACCAAATCTTTATTACCCAACCTAAATCACCATCTCAATCATCACTCTAAATTCTAAATTTCCAACAAAGACTGCCTTTTGAATCTCTATACCTGAATTTGTGATCCACTTTGAACCTTTGGTGATGCAATCTCTCGATCTAAAGAATAAAAGACAACAGAGAAGAGAGATTGATGGAAGATGACACAAAAAGTAGAGAGAGAGAGATAAGTGAGCAGTTAGCGCAAATTGGAGAGAGAAGAAGGGGATGAGGGAATATATTGCAATGTTAGGGCTCAAAACAGATGTTACCAATTGCCTAAGACAACTTTGAAGACCCCGTTGTCACTTGAGGGGGGAGTTTTGAGATAAAAATATCCCACATTGAAAAATTACAAAAAATACCAATGGTATATATTGACTTGGGCTTCAATACCTAATTGGTTAGTTCTAACCTTTTAGTTATTGATGAACCAAATCTTTATTACCCAACCTAAATCACCATCTCACTCATCACTTTAAATTCTAAATTTCCAACAAAGACTACCTTTTGAATCTTTATACCTAAATTTGTGATCCACTTTGAACCTTTGGTGATGCAATCTCTCGATCTAAAGAAGAAAAGACAATAGAGAAGAGAGATTGATGGAAGATGACACGCAAAGTAGAGAGAGAGAGAGATAAGCGAGCAGTTAGCGCAAACTGGAGATAGAAGAAGGGGAGGAGGGAAGAGATTGTGATGTTAAGGCTCAAAACATATGTTACCAATTGCCTAAGAGAACGATGCCATTTTGAGGAGTTATGAGTGTAGCTGGCCAGGTCTGAAAAGTCTTTTTCGCCCCTAAAAATAAAATTTTTTGAATAATTGAGTTCCAAAATTGACACTATTCATTCTTGGAAACTCTCTCTCTCTCTCTCTCTCTCTCTCTAAATTAGATAAACCAAAACAAAGAATGCGAAGAAAAAATTAAAAAGCATTAAACTTCAACGAATTGTTTCGAATGATTCGGATCCCATTTTAAGCGATTTTGGTACCATCAAACTCTTTATTTTATAAGTTTTCATAAAACTAATTTTTTGCGAATTAAGGATATTGTCCTAAATTATCCAATTTTCAAATTTTAAAATTTTCTAACATAATAATCATTATAGTTCTCTATCAAAATGTTATAAGAAAATTTTCAAAAAATCATATTTGAATTGGTTATCCTATTACGAGATCGTCTACACCAATTTTGCTTAAAACTGATGCTGACGAGAATCGAGGAATAATAAGTAACAAATCAATTATTATCGCATTTAAATTTATAATTAATTAATTTTTGATACGTTTAGCTAATCGATTATTTATTAGATAAATTAATTTAATTAATGAAATTTTTATCTTAGAATTATATTTTTGACCTAATTAAAAGTAATTTATTAATTAAACATTGATTATATAGTAATTTATAATAAATTCGTTCGTAAGTTGATAGGGTCGATGGGTTATAATTAAGAATTTGAAAAGATTGTTTGAGCTAATTTAGCTATTAAGGTGAGTTTATAGAATATATTAATTCATGGTAACCCTTAATTTGATTTGATACTGTTATTATTGGTTCAGTTTTATTGAAATATCATTCTTTATATTTATTATATAATCGTGTTATATTAAACAATGATTTTGTTAACCAAGTTCATTCATTTGATATTTGAAATTCACAAGCCAATTTGGATAATTTATTATTAAATTTTATTAACCTATTTGCAACTCATTGTATTATTGATTATCTGAGACCATTTGGGTTTAATATTTGATTTGATTTACGTACCAAGCCAATGACCAAACCTTGAACCACAAATTATCACACCCCAATTTATGAAGTATGACGATCCTAGGGAAAGAGAAAGTTTAAGACTACCGCGAGCCCATAGAACCCGTTTAACCTATAATAAATCAAGTATCATAACTAAACATGCAAATTATTTAATAAATCTCAGGTTTTTGTTGGAACTTTGGCAGAGTTTCATCTATATCTAAGATATCATCTATTGTAAACAAGAAATCAAACACTTCTATAAATAACCACATTCAGTGTCAAACTCAAATGACTCCTTTTGAGTCTCTAATATCAACAATCCATATCAAACCATATATATACAACCCAAACATATAACAACAGAAATTTAAATCCAACGAATACTGGGGGGCAACTAGATTACAAACACTCATAATTATACATAGGCAACCAAATAAACAATATATACATGGCTTTCTGAGATGGAAGATGGTCAAGAAGCTCATTCCGATCTAGGCATTTCTTTCTCTACTCTAGCACTTGAAATATATGAAAATAAAGATGTGAGCTTTCATTTCAGTGAGTCTATGAAACATACCAATACCTGGAGGCAGAATGAAAGTAATATCAGATAATATATATAACATTATCACATATCAATATCATATGGAAAGAATAAATAAGAATATATTAGAAGAAATGACACTAAACAATTTAGATAAGACAGAACTCAGTAGATCACTGATATCAGAACAGGCCCTAGGAGCCTTAATAAATCAAAATATGTATACTTGGTCGAGTATACGCCTAGAGTAAGCTGTCCTCTCTAGGTAGGGTACTGATAAATTTTACTGTGTTAGTTCAGTTACTGATGCATACAGCCTAGTAGTTTCACTTCTACTAATATGGATATTCTGTCATATATTTGTGGTCCAAGACCAGGTCATTGACTTGGTAGGTTAATTAAATAAAATATTAGACCCAAATGGCATTAAATAATTAGAAGTATAGAAGGCTCCAAATAGATTTACAAATGTTAATAACAAGTCAAATTTGCTCAAAAAATTTTAAATATTAACCAAATGAATATGGTTAACAAAATTCATGGTCAATATATAAAAAATATATATATAACAAATATAAGTGATTATATTTTAAGAAAAGTTAATAAATAATAATAAATCAAATTAAGAATTATCATGCATTAATATATTTTATAAACTCACCTTAACACTTCAATCACCTCAAATAATTTTTTCGAATCCTTAATTCTAACCCTCGATCCTATTGACATATAAACAAATTTTTTTGAAATTATTGCATAATCAATCATTAATTAATAATTTTTTTATTTGATCAAAAATATAATTCTAAAATAAAAATTATAATAATTAATTAATCAAATAAATAAATGAATAACTAAACATATAAAAATCAATTAATGATAAATTTAAATGCGATAATAATCGATTTATTACTGATTATTCTTGAATTTTTGTCAGCGTTAGTTTTCAGCGAAATTGGTTTAGACGATCTCATAATAAGATAATCAATGCAAATATGAAATTTTGGAAAAATTCCTGTAATGTTTCTATATAAAATTATCACGATTATTATATTGGAAAAGTTTTAAATTTGAAAATTAAGTAGTTTAGGACAATCCCCTTAATTTGTAAAAAATTAGTTTTATAAAAACTTATAAAATAAGAAATTTAATGGTATTAAAATCATTTAAAACGGATGTCCGGATCGCTCGAAACAATTCTTTGAAGTTTATTATTTTTAATTTCCTTCACACCTGTAAGTGGCCCACTTCTTCTCCAAAGAATAAAAATGTGTTTTGTTTATATTCCGTTAACTGTTATATACAACTGTGCCGACTTATCCATTTCATTTTCTTTTCTTTTCTTTTTTTTTTTTTTTGCTAGCACGTGATATCACATGCACATACACATAGATGTTTTTTTGTTTACTTATTATTATTATTAACTTAATTTTATATATTTACTTTAATTACAATTTCATTTAATTAATTTTAAAAAATTCATTAAAGTTATTTATTAATAAATATTATTTCATTTAACTATCGAAAATATTATCGATGACGATATATATTTTATATATTTTTTTATACATTGTTAACAACTTAAAAAATTTTAAATACCAAAATTTAGAGTTTTACATTCTATCATCCTTATTAAAAATGATATTTATTTCATTAATATTGGAACGTTCAATACAATTTTTGATATTTCTAGTCTATAGGAAACATATGAGGATATTGACTTTTCATATTTTGCTCACTTTTCTAAGTATACTCTTTCATCTTTGGATTTTGACACAATGCTTTTACCATAGAAATCTCCTTATCCTGAAACTTTTTAATTGATCGATTGACAATAGCTACTGTAGTTTCCTCATAAGTCAAATTTAGATTAAGCACTACTAGTTGTACTTGAAGTACATGTGATGGATCAAAAACATATTTGCGAAGCATAGAAATATGAAATATCGGATGAACGATTTCCAAACTATGTGGTAGCGCTCATCGGTAAGAAACATCTCCAATGCGATCTAGAATTTCAAAAGGGCTGATGAATCTTGGTGATAACTTTCCTCTCTTGTCAAATCTCATAACACCTTTCATTGGTGAGACTTTAAGAAACACATGGTCACTAACAGCGAACTACACATCTTTCCTTTTAGAATCAGCATAACTCTTTTATCAACTAAAAGCTGTTTTAGCCTTTCTATAATGAGGGGTACCTTTTCAAAAGTGTACTGAATCAATTCAAGTCCTTATATTTACTTCTTACCTATATCCAAACATAGAGGAGATCTATATTTTCTTCCATACAATGCTTCATAAGTTTCCATTTTGATCGTATTGTGGTAGCTGTTATTGTAAGCAAATTAAATCAATGGCAAATGTTTATCTCGATTGCCTCCAAAATCCAGAATACACAGTCTCAACATATCCTCTAACATTTGGATGGTTCTTTCTGTCTGTCCATCTATTTGAGAATGAAATGCAATGCTAAAGTCTAGTTGGGTTCTTAGATATTCTTGCAACTTTTACCAGAATCTTGATGTGAATCATGGTCCTCTATCAGAGATGATGGAGACTGGAACTCCATGAAGGCATACAATTTCATCAAAATATAGCTGAGCATATTGAAAAGCTGAATAAATGGTTTTAACAGGAAGAAAGTGAGCTGACTTGGCAAACCGGTCAACAATCACCCATATTGAGTCATGACCACTTGAAGTTCTTGGTAACCCAACTATAAAATACATAGTGATTCTCTCCCATTTCCATTATGGTATTGGCAACTCCTGAAGTAATCCAGAAGGCTTTTGGTGTTCAAATTTGACTTGTTGAGAGGTTAAGCATTTAACTATAAATTCTACAACATCTTTCTTCATACCACTCCATTAGTAGAAATTCTTAAGATCATGATACATTTTAGCTGCACCTGAATGTACATTATAGGTGGCATAATGGGCTTCCTTCATAATCTGCTCTTGCAAGTCATCAACTACAGGGACACATAATCGGGAGCCATATTTCAGTATGCCATCCTTAATAGTAAACCCAAGAGATTTTTTAGCTTTAAGATCATCATTCAGCTTCAATAATTGAGGAGCTTTATCCTCTACATCTTTGATATGATCAATTAGAATAGGCTTTACCTGAAAAAAGCTAATAAAACTCTAGAATCAGTCACCTCAAATCGAATCCCTAAATCATATAAACTCTATATCTCCCTTGCCAGTAATCTTTTATACACATGAATGTGAGCCAAACTTCCTTATGATTTATGGCTCAAAGCATCAACTACTATATTATCTTTCACTGGATGTTATAAGATTTCACAATCATAGTCTTTTAGTAACTCCATCCATCATCTTTGTCTAAAATTAAAATATTTTTACTCAAAGATGTACCTTAAGCTCTTGTGATTTGCGTAAATTTCATATTTTTCTCCATAAGGATAATGCCTCAAGATTTTTAGAGCAAATACAATAGCCGTTATTTCTAGATCATGGGTTGGGTAATTTAACTCGTGCTTCCTTAATTGTCTAGAAGCATAAGCTATCACATTCCCTTTATTGTATCAGAACATAACCAAGTCCCATTCTAGAAGCATCGCAATACACTACATATTCTCCTTTTTCAGAGGGAAGAGCTAAAACTCGTGTTGTAGTGAGAAAATTTTTGAGCCTTTGAAAGCTCTCCTCACATTGATCAGACCATTAGTATTTCACCTATTTATGGGTTAGATTTGTCAGAGGCACTGCTATTTTGGAGAAATCTTTGACAAATCTCCAGGAATAACCAGCCAAACCCAAGAAACTCCTAATTTCAGTCACATTAGTTGGTCGAGGCCATTTGAGAATTGCTTCTACTTTCTTTGGATCGACTTGAAGTCCATCCTTACTGATTACATGCCCTATGAAGCACACACTATCAAGCTAAAACTCACATTTATAAAATTTAGCATATAATTGGTGCTCCTTCAGAGTCTACAAGACTATGGGAAGAATCCTTTCATGTTCTTTATGGCTTTTTGAATAGATCAAAATGTTATCAATAAAGATAATGACATGAAGTGCTTTATAGCTTTATAGCTTCCCACTTTTACTTTCATTTTCTACTATCTAGTAGCCTTCATCTCCATTTCTCTATTTTGAATCAATTTTACTCGGTCCACCACTTTAAAGTAAGAATCAAAGTCATAAGGTGCCAAAATTTTCTATATAGGAGCAATCAACTCTCTCCAAAATCAATGAATTCTAGTAGCTTCATCAGAAACCATAGCTAGAGCATATCTACTCAGTCATCTGAACTACTTAGAATAGTTAGAAACTGTTATATCTGGAGTCTGAACAAGTCTCTCAAATCCCATGGCTCTAGCTTCTATTTCACTTTCTGATAGGAATTCATCAGTCACCAATTCCCTGAATAGTTTCCAACTAATTTCTATACCCCCTCTGAGTATCCCGAAGATGCTTCTTTTAAACCACTCTTTAGCCTCTTCCTTCATCTAATAACCAACAAACTCCACTTCTCTTCTATCTGGAATTTTAAGAATTTGTATCTTATCTTCAATTTCTTCTAGAAAATTAGTGGGATCTACATCATTCGGTACTCTAAAGGTTTAAGCTTTAAGAATTAACTGACTTCTGGTACTAATGGAGTACCCAATGATGGAGGAGTAGCAGGTGGAGCAACTGGTACTGTAGGAGCTACAGAAGCAACAAAATGAGGAGGTTGCTACCGTTGTTAATTGAATTGTTGTGCTAACAACTCATAATTTCTTTATAATAGCTCCAATTGTTGTGCTAACATCATTACATCGACTGGAGGTGCCATAGGAGGAATAGAAGGATTTACATTAGCTCCTGGTCCAATAGTATAACTTTCTTTAGGAGGTACATATCTCCTAGGTCGACCCTGATCCCGGCCTCGAGATGGTCGTTGAGGAAAATTAATCAACTGATAAGATTAGAAAATGAAACTTTAGGATTCAAAAATAATAGTGCACGTCGATCTATATCAAAGGAAACAAAATAACAATTAGGAAACCATGTTCCATAGTTTTCTTAGTTAACCATTTATTAACTTATGTTTTGATACCACCTCTGTCACACCTCAATTTATGAAGTATGACTGTCCTAGGGTAAGGGAAAGTTTAAGACTACCGTAAGCATGTACAACCCATTTAACATATAATAAACTAAGGATCATAACTAAACAAGTAAATTATTTAATAAATCTCAGGTTTTTGTCAGAACTTTGGCAGAGTTCCATCTATATCTAGGATATAACCTCCTGTAAACTAGAAACTAAACACTTCTATAAATAACCACATTCAGTCTCAAACTCAAATGACTCCTCCTGAGTCTCCAATATCAATAACTCATATCAAACCATATATATGCAACCCAAACATATAACAACAGAAGTTCAAATCCAGCAAATACTACGGAATAACTAGATTATAAACACTCATAATTATACATAGGTAACTAAATAAATGATATATAC
>CAOJBK010173175.1:0-10930 GCA_948294925.1 Codiaeum variegatum
TTTTTTGAAACTCAAAAGGGGAAATTTATTCATTATCAGAAATAGGAGAATTACAAATAAAAGTTGGAGGCTAATGCATCCAACTACGAAGTTCATGCATAGAATTAGCTACTTTTGCAAGCAAATTAGCCACCTGGTCAGCTGATTTTCAAATAAATGAGATTGAACAATCACCAATCTCACTAAAAATATCCTTACCAGCCCCTATTATTGAGATAAGAAGTCATTGCTAGCAGCCAAGGCCTGGACTAAGGAGTCCAATTTGAAGTCAACGTTCACTAATCCCAACCCTTCACCCAGCTTAAAGCCTCACGGAAACTGATAGCTTCAGCAAACGAAGGACAACCATTTGGATGATTAAAAGATACTCATTTTAAAAAAGAACCATATAATAATTCTATGATCAGTATGAATTTCAGCTAGAATAAGCACATGAAGTTGTAACTTTTCGAACATGTGAAAAAGCTTACAAAGATTCTCATACGAAGTCAGAAAATGGGATGGGGAAAGAGAACCTGGAAAAGCAGCTGTACATTGTTAAAGATAAAGATAAGCTAAGAAACAGCTACTGCTCATACTTATATAATGGTCTTTTGGGGTCCATTTATCATACTTTTTTTTTTCTTGCCAAATAAGTACTCTGCTCTCTGCCTAAAATCATACACTGATATCTTACTAATTTCGACAAAAAAAAAATCTTACTAATTAATTAAAGAAACCTCTGAAATCAATTGACTAATTAGAGTTGAATTTAAGCTCCAAAATAAGAAAAATTGCTAAAGAAATTACCCAACTAAGTTAGGCTTGGTCATAACATAACCTATGGTTACAAACTTACAACTTGAAACAAATATGTGGGAAAAAAAAAAAAAAAGAAAGATGAATACATTGTAAAATCAACACACTTGTCTCTGTTTACAGTCCAACCACTATCTGTAAAGTCAGAGTCTTCCATTAAATTCTAAAAATTAAGATTTTCATGATTCACAGCCAACAATTAAAATCACCTCAGCCACCTTCTGAGGTCACTAGTTGAAGAAGGTGAAATCTCACCTCCAAAGCTGTCAGTACAGCAAGATGAATAATTAGATTTTTGTTCTAAACCAGCAAAATGGACACCACTAACACTCTTGAAACTTGGACTCCTTAACCCAAAACCCATCCCTGTATTATAAGGATCTGGGACGGGAAAAGAGAGCCGTTTCTTTGCAGACCCAACTCTGTCTCTCTCTGGAGTTGATGACCTTTGTCTTGGTGCGCTTTGGGATCTCACTCTAGCCTTAGCTGATTCGGTTGTTGCCATGTAATTAGGCAAATTAGTGTTACTACCACTGGCCCCAACTCTTCCTTGTTGATGCACATTTCCAGTGTAATGGTAATTAGACCTTAGGCTTGGTGTCTGAGAGGGATTGTAGCTTCTATCTTCTCTTCCACAACGTGGGCTGGCTGACCGGACTTGAACAGGCCTTGTTTTTGATGGTGAGGGTGTAATGGGAGAGTGATGGAGAGGTGCTGTTTGATGGGCTCTTTGGAGAGGAGAATTGGGTCTTGGGTGTTGGTGTTGGTGTTGGTTATATTGGCTTGGATTGCTTCTTCTAAAGTTTGTGGCTAAGTATGTGTAAGGCTGGGAGGTGTCAATTTCTACAGTTTTGATGGGGTCTCTTTGATCAGTTGAAGCTCTTGCTCTGCTACTTGTACTACTATCCCATGGCTTTGTAGCTATCCAATGGTCAAGCCATTGTGGTCTTTCATGGAGCTCATCTTCATTCCCTATTGATGGGCTCCTACGACTCCTCCACATCTTTGAAATGGGTTATCAAAAATTAAACCAATTAGCTATCAGAAAAATGTTATCTAAATTCAACAAAAACAGAGGATTTACACATTTTGCAAGAAGTGAACTTTTTTACCTGTTGAGAGAAAGCGTGAGACAATGTCTTTTCACGCTTCATTGCAGCCTCTTTTGTGTGTGGCCGATCATCCCAATCATCTGCAATGCTACTTGTCTCTCTTGACTGTCAGATTCAAAAATTCAATTGTCAAATAACAACCTCTAGCAATTTTTGTTGTTCCCAAAAAGCAATTAGTTACCATTGATTTTCTATCTGAAATGTCCTGAAGATATCGAGACTCAATTGCACTTTTGGTGTCACTAAATGTGGACTCCCTGCTACCTTCATGTGAAAGCCTTATGCGTTGATCCAACACTCGAGCCTGGACTCTAACTAGAGCTTGCATACATCGCAGGGTCATTTTGGCTTGTTTTCTCACATTGTGTCCTCTCACTAGAGCTTGCAACTTCACTAATCCTTTCAGCGCACGAAGTGCCCTCCTTGCCTTCAACAACAAACACAGCCCCATTTTCCAATGTAGGGAATTAAAATCTAAAGCATTTAGTTAGAATCCAAAAACACACTAACTAATTTCTTAATAATTGTTAGTTAATATCCCAATGATTAGTTGCTTTTTCTTACCAAGTAACCTCTAAAAGCGGTTTGAATAACTACAGCACCATAGTGGTCTCTAGCATTATAAGCAGGCCTAGTAAGGCGAGCTACTTCAGCTGCCACCTGAGCAGTAGCAATAGCAGCCTCAGCTGCAGCTGCCGTGGCTACGGCCACAGCAATTGCATGTTTGTGCTCAGCTTCCGCAGCTGACAAATCAGTTATAGGTACCGCAGAAGCTGCCTTATGCACAGTTGCAGGCTTGGATTGTGTCACCGGTTCTTGATTCGTGGGTTTCCTAAATATCCACCTTTTCTTCTCTTTCTTCTGCACAAATTAAAAAGAAAAAGATTACTCACAACAAATCAAAAAACCCCAAAAAAACAAAAAGTCTAGAACCTTTTCTTCATCTTCTTCTTGGTCATGGTCGAGTCTTCTTCTGCTAGTCTTCTTATCAGTACTATCTTTTGTAGGAGATCTAAAAGCCCTTTTGACAGCAGTCAACCATGAGCTACCTCCTTTCTTCCCCATAAAAAAATTTAGGTTGAAAAAGATTCTGCATTTACAGCGACACTACAAGAAAAATCATCAAAGAAAATGGATTTATGGGTTGGTTTGGATAGAACAGAAAACATAAAGCCCCACCCACTTGGCAAGGTGTGAAGCAGAAATTAATTACCATAAAATAATAGAATGTAACGTGGAAACGCACAGCTAAAATTTAAATTTTACTACTCCATATATAAATAAAAAATTGCTTTTGTTTATTTATTTACTTGGCCTGGAGGACAGCGACAGTGGTGGTGGTGGTTACTGTCAGAGAGGTTACGTTCAATATTTTTTTGTTTGGATATATAAATTTTATAAAGAAAAAATAAAACAGTATAGTATTAGAGAGAACGTGAATTGAAGAAGAAACAGAGTGGCATCGAGAAGAACGTTGAAACTTGGAAAGTTGAATCACAGGGAAAGTTGGGCAAAGGTTAAGGCCTTCAACGTCAGGCTGCACATTGCACACCCACCAAAAAGACCCTTCTATACTAAAACATAAACAAAACATCAAGAAGCCTCTTTCTTTCTTTCTTTCTTTTTTAATTGGCTTAATCACATTGTTCGTGAACTTAGCTCTAATTTCACTATTGTTCTTAAATTTATTTTTATTATTAAACTGTCTCTAAATTTTAAGATTTATAAAAAAATCATCATTTCACTACTCTAATCTTTTCTTATTTATATTTTTTATCATAAAATTTTTTTTAACTTTTTAATTAAATCTAATTATAAATACTTATTAGTCCACATAATTATAACACTTAATAAATTTATTACTCTCCTATAATTTTGATAATCGCAAAATTCTTATTCGTGATTTTCTGAATATTCTCTAGCTTCAAAAGTTATTTAGTTCATACATTTATTTCTTAATTCTAATATTTCATCTCTATCACTCAAATTTAACATACTAATTTTTTCTAAAAATTTTCTAATACTCATATTATATAGCTAATCTACTTAACCTCTATTTAATGTCACGAGTAATATTTATATATTTCCATAATAATTCTTCAACTACATTACTAATATTTTTATTCAAAGATTCTTCCAAAAAATTTATTCTTCTTTAAAAAAATTTTAAATGTGATTTTAATCATTTTATTGGAATATTATTATGAAACTCGTCTTTACTTATTTTCAAAAAAATTAAGAACAATTAAAATTCATTGTTTCCTTTGACTCTGATACCAATCAATGTGAGATTCTCTCCCTCTAAATCAAATGCGGAATAGAGAGCTACTCTTAGAGGATCTTACAGATGGATTTTGCTTTGTCTAATTTCTGTCAGCCTCTCGTATTTGTTATGATAACGAGTGCTAGCAACAAACCCTAAAGGGCCTTTGTTTTTTAGCAAGTATTCCTCAAATTCACTCTGTTTAAGAGTCGGCTCTTCCAAATTCTTAAAATATTTTCTTAAAAATTTGTTCAAAGAGTCTATACGATCTATAATAGAATTTAATAATCCTATTACAGGATCCTTGCCTACACCATGGTCTACGTGATGACAATCAGGATTCAAGCAACTATTATCCATCCAACAACAGTGCCCAAGTACTAAGTCTTTAAAATACAAATGTTATAAATATTTATAAAGTATATATATACCTTGTAGAGTGGATCTACTAAGCTTTCGCAAATGTTTCAGCTCCTCTCCAAGCTTGTGACCGGCAATATCTAACTAGATGGAGGTTATGGTTGCCCTTCTTTCTTTCTGGTTTGGGACTTACTGCAACACTCATGGGTATCAGACCATTTTGAAGAATGAAGGTATATAGAAACAAAAGTGTTTCTTCAGCTAAAGACTTAAGAGAATAAAAGCTTACCGATAAGCAAATACGCTTTTTACAGAAATTCTGAAGAGGTTTTTGCTCCCCTAACACACTGAATGAGATGCTATATATAGAAGTTACAAGGTTGGTGTCTCTGGTACTTTTAGCCAACTCAAAAGTAAAATAATTATTATATGACCACAATAATTGAGATTGTTTAGACAGTTGGTGTCTCTAGTAGTGTTTTCCAACTGTATATAAGGACAATAATACAAACTTATCCTTATCAATACTACATAAAAGATAAGGAATCTTATCTATATGGATAGGTTCCTTCTTGAGCACCACAAGTTTGAAAACACTTCTGAAAGTGTCTTTATTCTGTTGCCACTTAACAAAGCAATTCCTCAACTATTCATGCTAAGGCTGACGTCATGAATGACAAAAATCTTCATTCCATCATTGAGTTGGATATTGGATCCTCCATACTCTCTTAGACATCCCTATATTCTTTTGTTATCTCTTCTGTAAGACGTTGCTCTTTGAAAGCCGCTACCTTCTTCCAGGTCTTCATTATTTCTGACATGGATTCCAGTTTAGGGTATTGATCAAGTAGTCTTAGAAATAAGTTTTCTGCCTCTTTTACGTTCGTCCTGCTCTAATATGGTGTGATCAATGTAATCGGATGAAATGGTTACAAAGATTTTACCATCTCCGAAAAGGATATAATTATTTAAATAGATTGTCTTCTCTAGGCTAACTTTGAAGACTTCGATCCTTACAGCTTTAGATAGAACCTTACATTCTTTATATTTATTAAATTGAATTTGTATGCCCGAGCTATTGAACTTTTAAGGTTCCACAAGCTGCTTAGCCATCATAGGTTGGAGATCCCACATTTGATATGGTGGATGAACTCCTCCATTTTCATCACAGTCCATAATTGTACTAATTATATAAAATGAAACAATTTTTGTATCATCTTTTAATATTTGTATGGGTTTTTGTACAACTTTTAGAAGTGATTCACTCAGAATATTATCTTATTTGTTTATTGCAATAAGTTATGTCAAGCCTGCCTTGCTATATGGAAGGCTTTCTTTTTCCATTTCTATTTCAACTCTAAGTATCAGGCCTCCATATGATTGACAGCGGACATATGAATGGAGCATAGAGCATTCTTTAAAAGAATATCTATCGAATCTTCCTGTTTGATTTTTCTAGCATAAGCCAATTCATTAGGAATGTAGGAACTCATTTTTTCAAGAACTTTTTCTCTTTTAAGAATATCTTGTAGAAAAATTTCTTCATCCGATTTTCGGATATCAAACTGTCTTTTCTAGGTGTATCATGAAAGATATAGCTTCCTCTATGAAATGTTGAATTTGCTGGAAATTTTTGAAATTCAAACCTCCTTATAATCCTGAACAAATCATAGATCCTTCTTAGGAAATACCATAATCGTACTTAACAAAGTACTAGGAGTCTTCTTCCTTATAGTTATTATCTACCTCTGGGTGATCTACCCTCATGGGTTCCATGAATTTTTGTTAGAATTCATCATTTCCTTTTTAAGATCTTCCATGGTGTATTCTTTGGGCGATTGTTGGGATTTTGATCCAAAAATTTCCTAATCTTTTGCACCTTCAACAACCTCATTTTCCAGTTCCTTTTTAGATCGCTCCTCTCTCCATTTAGGGTCAATGCATTCCATAGATATATCTGCACTCTTTGGTTTGGAGTAAAATACCTTTAAATCATACTTGCCAAATGGTTCATTTAAAAGGTCCTCCATAATAGGAGTTTGGTTTGGAATGTGTGTGAATTCACTAGCATTTCCATTAGCCTTAAAATTGTGACTCAAACTGTCACCAGAGCCTTCGTTGCTCTTTTCTGTGGCCAAGTCATCATACTCACAATCACAAGAAAGATCACACATTCCACTTTCGAGTAGATCCCAGATGAAATGTCCATCTATTTTAGAGACAAAGACTGGTTTTCCTTTTGGAGTAAAACTATGAACAAGAATTTTTTTTCCATCATATTCATAAGTGTTATTCTTTTGATTACGCCTTTCTCAGGCTTCTTTTTTTTTTGTTCAAGGGTAAGGTTAAATTTTTTACCAACCCTTTCCAGATAGGAGTCTGATAGATCATTGGTTTGAGTTTTTGGTTTAACCTTTTCATTCTTCTGAACCAAGGATTTTTCCTTTGATTTTTTGTTAGTCTTTTTAGGGTTAACCAAATCATTTGATCTCACTGTTTTATTCCTAAGACATTCTGAAACCAAACACCCTTGTTTTTTACACAGCCAACATATATTATTTTTTGATGCATGTGCTTTTCTTTTCATTCCAGAGGAAGCAAAGCTAATGCTCTTAGAATTTTTACTCCCATCACTCTCTTTATTTATGCATTGCTTCTTGTTATGCCCTTCCCTTTTGCAAATCCAACATAATTTATTTTTGGCAGCAAGATCCATCTACAAGATTAGACAAGTCACGAGAAAGAGAATTAGCTATTACATTTTTATCATGAGGAATATATTCAATGTCAAATATGTAATAATTAAACCATTCTTGCAATCTCAATAGTCTAGTTTATCTAGCTTCTTTGAGATTTAGATTCATGAACCCCTTAAGATAGGTTGAAAATGTTCTAATAACAAACCTTTTCGGAGCTAGGAAGATATAAAATGCTTTAATACCATTTTTTCCTGCTAATACTTCCTTTTCATGGATTGGATAATTAATTTCTTCTCCCTTAAAGGTTCCAGACCAATACATATAGATTTTTTCTGATTTTCTACCTTTTATATTTAATACTACACCCCTGCACTTATCTAAAGCATATATTTCTAAGACTAACTCATCATTGTCCAATGTTAAATTTAAATAAGGTAAATTTTTCATTAATTCTTTTACCTGTCTAACTGTATGAGTGTCTTTATCTTCCCAAAATCAATTATTTTTATTAGATGTTTTCTTAGCTATTCATCCTAAATATTTGGAAAGATTTTTTACAAGCTGTCTAGCATAGTTAGCTAGGCCACAAAATCTTTGCACCTTCTTTCTATCTTCTAGTTTATCAGGAAAGTTAATAAAATTTTCAGAGATATGACTTTGTAATCTAATTTTTCCTTTTTTTTTTTATTTCTATCCCTAAAACCTTTACTTACTCTTGGAACCATTCTACCTTTCTTTTAGATAGAATCATACCTTATTGTTTGAAGATATCAGTCACTTATTCAAGGTGACTCATGTGTTCTTTTTCATTTTGGATGAAAACTAACACATCACCTATATAGACTACATAAAATTTTTCAATGCTTTAAAGGCATTGTCCATTTTACGTTGAAATACGCATGGAGAATTTTTTAGGTCAAATGGCATAACTATCCATTCATACATCCCCTGAGGAGCATTGAATGCTGTGAGTGGTATAAATCCTTCTTCCATTTTTACTCGCTAATAACTGCTTTTAAGGTCAAATTTAGAAAAAATTGAAGGTTGCTTTAAACTTACTCTATCAATTACATCTCCTACGGTGGGGACCTTATAGCCATCATCTTTCGTTTCTTTATTTACCTTATGATAGTCTATAACTATTCATGCTTTTCCTAGCACCTGCTCTGCATGGTTAATAACCATAAAGGCTGAACTAGAATGTGGACAATTGTTATCCCTAATCAAGCCTTTTTCGAGCAATTCAGGAATTTGCTTATCAAATTCCTCTATCATCTCATTTGTATATGTTATGTTTCTAATATGGATGATAGTACTGGAATCTTTTAGTTCTAACTTAGCTGTAATACCATTTAGAACCCATAACTTTAATGGACCATCACTAAATGGATCATCACTAAAGTTATCAGGTAGTTTTACCAGGAACTTATCCCATTTTATTCCTTTTAGCTGAAGGTTTTGTGTAATAGGTTTTTCTGTTACACTTTGTGCATTAAAACACAATTCATCGTACCATGAAGTACCATTTGGATTTTTACCAAATAAACAATCTAACCAAGTTTCATCACGCTGTGCTCGCACTCTGAAAGCTGGTTCATAAGGAGTAGATCCATAAAAGTCTAAAATTTTTATCAGATAAAAGCCAAATTTCAGCTTTAATCTAGGATTTTTCAAAGATGCAACCCCTAATGAGATATAATCCTCATCCTGCATCAATGGTCTATTTTCCTTTTGTCTCTTTAAAAATGCATTTCATAGAATAATATCTATAGCAAATTCAGGGAAAGCTAGGACTGTACCAATGATGAACTTTTATCCACTTATAACAACATGAACTTGTTGTGCATAATGTGTTAGCAAGTTCTCTTATCCGCCTGCCATTCTAAATATCATAGGTTGGCCCAATGGTTTCCACCATTCATCAGGGAGTGCATTGGGTCTAACACTACTAATTGTTGCACCTGTGTCAATTAATGCATTTAGAGAATAATCATAATAATCAGAAAATTTAAATGTTAAGAAAATATAAGTACTTAAACATGGTTCCTTAGTACTGAATATTCTTATTGATGTCATGGGTTTTGGACACATCATTTCCCATATATCCTTATGTGGAACAGATCGTTGTTTGAAAATCTTTTGAATTTCTTCTACAACCTCAGGAATAAGTTGTACGTGATTAATAATACATATACTATCCCAATTCTCCTCATCCTCATAAACATGTATATTGAGGGTTTTATATCCCTTAATTTTTCTACTGTTTTCTAAAGATGATGATGGCACATCCTCCTCTCTTTTTCGAGATATCTTCTATATTCCTATGAATGGTTTTCATTTGGGAATATGGCCTAGGTAATGAAAAAGTTAATCTTCTAGGAGGATAAAAGATTTTAAAACTCTTCATAGGTTCTTCTAAATTTAAAGTGATATTTCTACCTCTTTGAGAAATTTGAGAAGATCTCATTAACTTAGAGGTTCCAGTTGGTTCTTGCAGAACCCAACTTTTTGGCTAGGTTAGTCCTAAAGGATTGATTTCCTTTTTATGAAACTTTTTATAATTATCTGACTCTTTGTCGAACGACTCAGTTATTTTTAAGGTGTTCCTCACTCCAGGATTATTGGTATTTATTAATCTAAATATAATCCTAGTGTGATATGCTAAATATTTAGCTTGGGAACTCAGTCCATTCATATTTTGGGATTTGATCCTTAATGTTAATGAATTACCTAAACACCTATCACTTAAAGACATCATGTAATTAGGATAGAACTAAAACCAGACTGGACCATGAGGCAAGTTAGTTTGTACACCTGATATCAGCTGATCTTGAAATAGATTCCATCATTTATTTAACACAGCTGTTATCACAGGACTATCTGCCGGTAAATTGAATAGCAAAATAAGTCTTACTTAGACCAAACCAATATGAATATATCGGTAAGTTCCCTTTCATTTATTTACCATTTCTTTGATTTTTGGTAAATTTATCAAGGGTACATCCAACGTGTTTAGTTATATACTAGAAACTTGAGCTATTGACTCAGATTGGGAGACACCAACTATTAATCTGAAATTAAAATTTCATTTACTATAAAATAGTATTGATGTCTATCTTTGGGAGTTTCCATTTTAGGTAACTCTTTGATGGGTCATCGTACTGGAATGATTCTTCCTGTACCAGAGAATTTTCCAAAGGAATTAACTCTTCATCGATGATACCTTCTTGGTTACTCATCATGAATAATTGGGTCATCAAATCATATCCATCTATGTTTGTTTCATATTCAGAAACCACTTCATAAATTAAATCTCATTCATAGTCAATATCTTAGTATTCATCTTCTTCGATGGGCTCATATTTTAGACTCTCATTTTTAAAGAAAACTTTTCTCAAGTTTTATTTTTGTTTGCCTTTTTATGGGCAAACATTTTCTCTATGCTCTTTTGAACCACATATCCAACAACAAGAACAATTGCTAAGAGGTTTTCCTTGAGGACACTTAGGGGCTCTACCATATTTTTTCTTAAAGGATTCTATCATATCTTTGTCTTTCAAGTTGTTATTTATCTTCTCCTAATAAACCTAGTAGGCTTATTCTAGGATTTTTTCTCATTTCTTTCTCTCCTTGATATTCTTCTTTTTCTATATCCTTTGAATCTTCTCTTTTTAGAGAATATCTTTTCTCAAGTCTAG
>CAOJBK010173655.1:0-19402 GCA_948294925.1 Codiaeum variegatum
ACAACCCCCCCCCCCCCCCCCCCCCCCCCTTTGGTGTCTATATTTGGGACAACATAGATGACATTGTATTTAGATTTACTAATGAATCTTGATGTGAAAAACTCTCTAAAGATATGTAGGGCAAGTTTGAATGGAGCCTCATGGGTGAATTGAACTTCTTTCTTAGATTGCAAATCCAGCAGACAACTGAAGGAATATTTATTTGTCAATCTAAGAACACTGAAGAGCCAATTAAGATGTTCAAAATGAAAAATCTCAAGAGTATTGAAACTTTTATCAGTCCTTCAAGCAATTTAGAGAATTATGAATTTGAAAAATTAGTAAACCTAAAAACTTACAGAGGAATGATTGGATCCCTATTGTATCTAATAGCCAGTCAATCTGACATCCACTTCATTGTTTATTTGTGTGTAATATTTCAGGTAGATCCAAAGGCATCTCATCAGATAAGAGTAAAAAAGATATTTCAAAATCTAATTAGGACATTTAAATTAGGTCTATGGTGTCCTAAAAGTGAAAATCTAAATATAGTGGGTTAAAATGATGTTCATCAAGTTGATAAAAGAGCACATCCAGAACATGCCAATTTCTTGGCCACTGCCTAATATCTTGCTTCAGCAAGAAGCAAATATCAATTGCATCATTGAGCTTCCTTCTCTTGTTGCCGTCGAGCTTCCACCATCTCCGTTTATGAGATCTTTTATTTTCCTTTCCTTTACAAGTTATCATTATTATCATAATAGCTTTAATTAATAAGTTGAGAATCTTGGCTCCAATTTTTAGTGTGAATCTTCTAGGGTTCACTATTCCTAGTGAGATATCATTTCATCACTGACCTCAATTAATCCATTTTAGTGATTTCTCTCAGTTGTTATCTTCTATATGATTTTGTGATCGGTTGTCCTATTTGTGGGATCCATGGGTTTCATATAGGTTCAAAATTACTACTCTTTGGTTTAATTCCTAAAATTTTCCCACTTAATTTCTATCTTCATTTTGCTAGCTCTTTAGTATTTAATCCAAAATTTCTTATCTATATAGTTATTCTTTTCAATCACCTTAATTATTTTTGGTTATAAAGCATTGTTTTGGAAAGAAGTTAGTGTTCTTCAGTAGGTGCACTCATGAATGCTCTTTCTTGGAACTATCAAGGATTAAGTTCTACCCTGATAATCTAGCACTTGAGGAGACTCATCTCATTTTATAAGCTTGAATTATCATTTTTATGTGAAATTAAACATGATTCTTCTTATCTTGAGTTGCTTAAGAACAATCAAAACTTTTACATTAATAGCGTTCATTATATGGATTTAGTTTGCATTTCTAGAGCTTTGGCTCTTTGGTGGGAAAATTCTATTGATGTACAAGTGTTGACTTCTAATGCTCATTTTATTCATACTATGTGTAAGAGGAATTCTGATGAAAAATGTGGCATTACACTTTTGTTTATGGAGAACCCAACAAAGGGGGTAGAGGAAAAGTACTTGATAAGTTGCTTGCATTGAAGCCTGAGGAGGAAGATAGTTTGATTTATAGCGGTGATTTCAATTTAGTCATGATAGCGATAGAGAAGTCGAGAGGCAAACCTACTTTTGATTGTTTTACTATATCCTTTGCTAATTGGATATCTAATCCAGATTTGGTAGACTTAGGGTTTATTGGTCAAAAGTTTACTTGGTCTAACAAACAAATGGGGAAAATGTGTATTAAGAAATGGTTGGAAGGGAATTAGTTAATGCTAATTGGCATCTTAATATTTCCTTTACTTATGTTATTAATACGAAGCTTATTTGCTCCGAGTATAGGCCAATTGTCATTCAATTTGAAGGGCCTATTTTCAAATTCAGGGGAGGGTTTAGTAATGAAAACAAATGGCATCAACATGATCTTTAGCCATATATTTTTTAGCACATTCGGAACTTAAAGCCTAAAACATTTAACTTGTCTGATTTATTTGATAAATTGATATTCATTGCAATACACTTAAAAAATTGGGCAAGGGAGCAAATCGGCAACTGCCAGTTTAATATCAAGAATTTAGAAAAGAGTCTTGAAAAGTTGCATCAAAGGAAGTTGGATAAAACTGCAAAGATTAAGAAAAGGAGTTGCTTTCCCAGTAATCTCATCGATGATGTGTGGAAGAGCAAATTTGGAAGCAAATAACTAGACTTGCTTCGTTAAAGACAGGTGACAGAAATGGCAAGTACTTCAATAGTATAGCCATTCAAAGAAAGAAAAGGAATACTATTTTGAGACTCAAATTCGGTGAAGGTAAAAGGATTTCTAATTTTACTAATATTCAAAATGAAATATGTTCTTACTTTATTGCTCTTTATGATAAATATGTCAATTATGATTTCTCTATATTGGATTAATATATTCCCCTTTATGTTTCAAAAAATATGAATAATAATCTACTCAAACCTGCTTTAGAGGAGGAAATCCAAGTTTCTGCATTTAATTTGGGTGCCAATACGGCTTCAAGGCCTAATAGCTATTGTGGTTCTTCTTATCATTAAATTTTGGTAATTATTTAGGTTGAAGTTTTAGTTGTTGTCAACCATTTCTTCTATACCAGATCTATGCCTCATGATGTCAAAAAGGCTTTCATTACTCTCATTCCCAAATTTGAAAGAGCCTCTCAGGTATCATATGTTTAGCCTATAAGCCTTTGTAATTTCAGTTATAAAATTATTGCAAAGTTCATTGTCTTGAGGCTAAAATCATAACTTAATCTCCTCCTCGATGAAACTCAAATTGCTTTTGTTCCTGATAGACATATAATGGATAATATTCTTATTGTTCATGAAATCTTCAATCATTTTGAAAAGACTAAAGCTAGAAAAGGTGGTAATTGCATTATTAAACTTGACATCATGAAAGCCTATGATAGATTAGACTAGGAATTCTTATTGTATGTTCTCTAAAAAAATGGGTTTTCATAGAAATTTTGTTCATCTTATTGGGCAATGCTTATCAATTGTGAACTATTTTGTTTTAATTAATGGATGCCCTTCTAATCATTTTTCTCCTTTAAGAGGACTTAGACAAGGGGGTCTCTTGTCACCATATCTCTACATAATTGCAGTGAATGTTTTTTCTAATATGATCTTGCATGCTCTAGATAATGAGAATCTTAGAGGATTGTCTCACCTCATGTTTGTTGATGATATTATGTTGATTGGTGAAACATCTGTGAATGAAATACTTAAATTTAAAGAGTTGCCTTATAGAGTTGCCGAGTCTACATGAAAATTGCTCTGGTAAAAAAGTCAATCATGCTAAAAGTGCCATCTTTTTTAGTAAAATTATGCCTAGCGATCGGAAGAATCATTTAGCCAACTTGATAGGAATGCCATTGATGAAAGATTCAGATAAGTACTTGGGCATCCCCTTGCATTGGAGTAGGGATAAAACTCCAATGTTATCTTATCTTACTCAAAAAAAAATAGAAACAAGACTTTAAATTGGAAAATTAAATCCTTATATCATGCATGGAGAGAATTCTTATTAAGGCAGTATTCTCTTCTATCCCTAATCATCTCATGTCTTGTTTTTTACTGCCTAATTCCTTTTGTAATAGCATTAACAACATTCTTAGTAACTTTAAACTTTAATTAGTTACAATTATAGAAATAAAATTACTTTACAATTATAGAACATAAAATAAAATTACATAAATAAAAACTATAATAAATTACAGTAAACTAATGAAATTCAGAAACAGAAATTAAACAAAAGAAAAACTATAAGTACAGAACATAAACAGAAATAAAAGTAATGGAGCAGAAACTTTAAACAAAATCAGAGACTCTAAACAAAAACATAAACCTACAAAAACTGTTAGTTAAAATAAGATAGAATAGAAACAAATTAAAGGGAAAATCTGAGGCCTATAAAGCATAATTTTTTTAAAATAGATTCATCACTTATTGATCTATTGTAGGTACGTAAGGTGTATGTTTTCCAGGATGCAACATGAACTGATTTTCTTGGTCAACAGAAGTAAGAAATCAAAACAAACTAACAATGTATGAACTTAAAAGAAGAGAAAACAATTTTTGAGGAAGAAAATTTTCTGTATGCAAAAGTGAGAGTGTTCAAACCGGATGGTTGGACTTGGCATTACAAAATTTAAATTTAAAAATTCTGATAAGAATATCTGGTAATTAAATAAAGGAGTTGCAGGTTTTAAATCTTTGTCATAGTTGCACTTAAAATTTGGGCATGTACGAGCCCATGTGATTTGGGTCGATATTCACATACGCAGAACGTACAGACGCAGGTGAATTTTTAGATTAGGATTTGCAACTCCTGTGCGTGTAGAGAGAGTCTCTACCCAATGGCTTATTATTCGTTTTTAAAAAGAAGCTTATATATAAATAAAAAACTATTTACTTACTTTTCAAATGTAGAATAAACTTTCATTTCTTTAAATTTTCTATGTCAATGATGAAATTTTATAAGATAATTTATCATTTACTAGACTATCATTTTAAGTATATAAATATATTATTTTAAAGTGCTCATGGCATAAAATTTGAAACTTCGATAACCTTCCACTTTTACAAAGTAGGTCACACTTCAAATATACCTCCAAAATAGCCTATTCACATGCTATTTTTCTAACAAGGGAGCTCCTGATAATAAAGATCTACATTCGGCTGAATGGTCTATCCTGTCGAAACCTAAAGTACTTGTGGCCTTGGATATAGGATTTCAAGTTATTTAATTTGGCACTCATATCTAAGCAGTTTTGGAAGCTAGTTCACATCCAGACTGTCTAATATGCCTCGGCCTTGACCTGATTTGGCCACAATATCATCCTTGAGTCCGGACCAGATCCAATAGCACTTAGGCTTGACCGAACCTGAAACACATCACCAGCCTCGCCCCTAGCGGCCTTCGGGGTCGAAGCACACCACAAGCTTCGACCTTCGGGGTTCGGGAATTGACAAGGAGACAGGTGTCACAGACCACTCGGAGAAGTACACTGACAGCACATCCAAGGCTGCCATGTGTCCCCTTCTACAGGGATTCTCATCCTATAAATACAAACATTCACAACCTGAACAAAGTAATCCAGAAATGGATAAGGTAATACAATCCTACCCTCTAAAAACATTTCAAGCACACATTGTTCCATTTGTGATTCAACCCATTCACTTACTGGAGCGTCGGAAGGTTATCGCCGGACACCACGTCCGGCGTCCCTGATCATTCATTTGTTCTGTGTAGGTCCATCCAAACTCAACCAGAACAGTCATATTCCAGTGTGCTAAAAAACGACACGTATCACTGCCTTTGATCAAGAATTATTAAAGCCATTTCCTTTCCATCGTCTACTATTTCGAAAGTTAAAACTTTATCCATTGGAAAGACATTCTAGAACCAGCGATTTCATGAGAAAGGGAAAAAGGTTGCAAGTGTGAAGTAGCAGGAATATTAAAATTTATGAAGACCCATAGGTTCCAGGTGTTCTTAATGTTATTCCGACATTGCCACGATTTAGATGGAGTAAATTATGTTGGCTGTTTGAATAAATCACTGATGATGGTGAATGGGAAATGAGGAAATTAAATGTTTTATTTTCTTCTGAAGAAGTACAAAGAATTAAATACATTAATATAGCTAGAGTCATTCCAAATCTAAGGCCTACTCTATGAAAAGTGGTTACAAATGCTGTGGGGTGTTCATGGTCCGAATCTAATTAAATCCACATCCATCTAAATTAAAATGAGTTAGATCAATTTATGTATTGTGTTTTTAACATAAATTTTCAAATTATATATTATCATATTAATTTTTTTAGCTCTCATTTTTCTATATTCATTTTTTTTAAATAAATTATTTTTTATATTATTCTTAATTAATTTTTTTTGAAACCAATTAAATTTATTATATGTAATTAAAATTAATTAAAAATAATCACTATATTCAACTTTCTTGCTAACAATATAATAATTTATACTTGAAAAGCTTGAATTAGATGAAATTTGTTTTCATTGATGATAAAATTAATCTAAAACTATACTTAATAATTCTAAAAGTAGAATTATGGATTCTATTTCTTTTAATCAGCAAAAACTGTAAAACATGATTGATTCTTGTAAATAAGATATATCCAAAACAAGCTAAACAATTAAAGATAAAAAATAATTTTAAAACTTTATAAGATTTCAATTAAAATTTTTAAAATAAAATCAAATTTTGATTACATTACACTTAAAAAATATTTATGGTTGCATGAAATATTCATTTTTTAAACCAACATTTGCAACAAGTTCAATATAATTAGAAGAATTTTCAAGGTAAAATTTGTTGTCAACACAAATCAAAATTCATATTTAAATCATTTTAGTTGATTTTATCATTAACTATTGTTTATGGATGATTGTAATCACATAATGTGATTTAAATAATTGTCAATCAATTACTATTATATGTATATATCATTTTCTCAATTTGTTGGTATTTGATTATGTTATTTAATTTAAAAATAAAATTGTAAATTTGAAAATGTGTACAACTTATTGATTTAATTTGTAAGAAAAATTGTCATATTAAAAATCTTATAAAAAAATTATCAAAGAAATAAATTATGATTCATAATAAAAATTTTTTAGATATATCTTTCTTTTATATATATATATATATATTGTAAATTACATAATAAAAAAATTAATTCTTTGTGATTTGAGAGATTCATATTGAAATGTGCAAATCATAAAAAATTACTAATTAAATAAGTGTATTCTTTTACTAATAATCATTTAATCCATTTGGCAAAAAAAATATTTTAATCCTTTTTAATCAAATATAAAAATTAAAATTATACTTTAGGAAAAAAAATCTCTAAATTTGTGATCCTAAATTTTATTTGATCCAAATTAAAATGTTTTTAATGAAAATCAAAATTAAAAACAACTGAAAGAATTCCAAATGAAGATCTTAGACTTGGATTATTGGATAATCCAAATGGATTGTTTAACTTAATATAATTTTATGGTTGGATCAATTCAATTCATGACTCATTTAATAATAATCCATATTATGAGAAAAATATGGATTGGATTGGATTAAATAAATGGGTTGGTTGACCATAAATTTGAACAGCCCTAACTGTTGGTGCAACAAAACTTGAGCAATAGTCCCTCTTCCTCTACTTCTTCTATAACGACAACTTCAAGGAAACTATGGCAATCAATTTGGAGAAAGACTCTTTATTCCAACATGCATTGTTTTTATGGAGAGAATTCAACATAGCTCTACAAACTAAAGATAACCTCATGAAAAGAAAACTTATGACTTGTGATGTTTGTGATTTATTTAATAACTTTTCTGAATTAGTTGATCATTAGTTGTTACATTGTTCTTTTGCTAAGCCTATTTGGTTTGCATCTGAATTGGGTTTAAGAACTAATTTTTATGAACATCAATCTCTTGTATAGTGGTGGCTTTATTTTGTTTCTTACTTACAAGACTAAAGCATTGAAAAACCAGAGATTAAATTAGCCTCTATTTGCTAGGAAATTTGGAAGTCGAGAAATAATTTTGTATTCAAGAGAATTCATCCAAGCCCAATTAGAACTGTTAGGGAAGTAGTTCATTTTGTAGTGGAGCTCCAGACTTCTCTCTTAGATAGAGATTAAAGTTGATCAAATTATGTCATGTCAACAGCTTCTCGATGGATCTTTCCTCTGTTGGGTTTTATTAAACTTAATTCAGATATAGGGTTTTATTTCTAAAAGTAATTTGGATTTTGTGGCTATTGTTTTTCGAGATTGGCAGGGTAGATTGATTTTTGCTTTGACAAAAAATTGTTCATGTCTTTATGGTTTGTCTGTTGAAGTTAGAGCTATTCTATTTGGCCTCCAAATTGTTAGATCTTTAAGTATCAAAAGATTAATGGTGGAGACTGATTGTTTGACCACCATTCAAACAATCAATGGTGAAGTTGAAATAGATGAAATAAAGCTAGTGATTTTTGGGACAAAGTATGTCATGAAATATTTTGATGATTGTTGTTTCTTTTGGATTCCTAGATATTATAAGAAAGTTGTCACTGGGCTAGGTGTGTTTGTTCGAAGAAATGTTAATGTCCCAAATTTGTATGTTAACATCCACCTCAATTAGAGGTCTTTTTTTTTAATTAAAAGCTAGAGGGAGAGGAGATCCCACATGCTCCTATTTATTAAAAATAAAAGAAAATTACAATAGAATGTAAAGATAACAACTCCAAAAAACTTTCAACAAATAGAAAACATCAAAAACAAAAAAAAAAAACTAAAGATATAATCTCGATGGAGGCCGCACATTCCGCGAAGGACACATTAAAATCAGCTTGTACTTCTTCTTATGATCTTTGCTATCATTGGAATTGTGACCATCTTTTGCATACTTCTTTTTTCTATTCTAAACTGTTGTCCAAACAGCCTCCTCTATAACAACATCATCTACCATATCTTAGCATGGAGTGTAAACTTCAAGCTCACTATTCTCATTCACGCCATCAGAGGTTTGAACCACCGATAGAGCTCTATTATGTGGAGAGCTGCAATCAGCATTACTATCATCAGCCTGCGAAATTAAATAATCAAGATTTTTAGTTATTAATTCAATAGAGGCATCAATTGCATATGTTGGGACCACCATATCTAGATCAACCTATTCAACCACAACAACTGGGACAACTACAACCTCTTTAGCTCCATTATCATCTATAGTCTGAACCACATTACTAATCCTACCATAAGTATTATGTCTCTCCTCACCAATAGAAGGATTACCCTCACCACTTACATGCTCATCAAAATGCCTTTTTTTTTTCAACAGTAAAATGAGGCATATGTCTCTCTTGATCATCTATACCTATAGCAGCAAGACTCAAATTATTAAAAATGTTAAGAGCTTGTCTTACCGAAACAGTGACTGGAGTAGGCTTAGGAGCCCATTGCTTTTGAGGAGCATTCGAGAACGAATCTTTATTTGTTTTATTCTCCTCGGTCTTTTGATTCCTACGACAATTAAATGAGTGATGGCCAATGGAAGAACATGTTATACAAAATGGGGGCAAGTTCTTATACATAACGTTAATCCATAAAGAAGATTTGGCAGTCTGCACATGCAAAGTTTGATGAATTTTTTTTGAGAGATCTACATCTACAAGAATTTGAGCAAAAGGACCTAATTCCCCATCCAAAGTTTTTGAATCTATATGCAATGGAACCCCTATTCCACGATCAGTTTCTGATGGTAATTTCAGATGCCAAAACTCTCATGGAAAATGATAAAGACGAATCCAAACTTGTGCAATATTGGATTTTTATTCTTCATTATCAAAACCTGGAGTTCAAGGTTTTAATATGAAGATACCAAACTTAAGAAAAATTGTGCCTTTACTCCATACTGCACTTTGATCAGTTTCTAAGTTGAAAAAAAAAGTGAAAGAAACCATTACCTAAAGAAATCAATTTCCATGGATTAGTGAGACTCCATTTTTTTGAAAGTTTGTCTTTAAATTCAGGTTGATTCCATGGCTTGTCTTCTTTTAAAAGGATAATTCACTCAATCAAAGAAAAATTACATTACTTGATTCGTTCTTCATAGGTATTATGTGATATCTGGATAGAAACAAATCCACCTACATTGTTAATTTAAGACTGAGCCACTAACAAAGATTATGCCCTATTAGGAGTTGAGGAACCTTAGATAATGGCAAAATATGAATTTGTTGCTCTAGGTGAATAAATTGTGCCAGTTGCCATGGCTAAAACAACAATCTCCCTATAGAAGGCAAAGTCTAGCCAAGAGTTGTTGATGGCTGCTTGCTTAAACTATTATTTGGATCAGCAAATTCTGGAGGGAGGTTTGCTACCGGAAGACCAGTATCCATAAGGCTGAATGGCGGCAACAAGATGCAAGATAAATTCAAAAGAGGAGGACGATAACTAAAAAAACTAGGAAACATAATAGAAAATATGGATGATTATGGAAGTTTTATTGCATGAAAATGTTGTTTAATGAAGCATATCTTTTGGCAAAAAAAACACTCATTTATTATAGTATTAATTAAAATAAATATTTAATATTTAAAAATTGAAGTAATTATTTTATTTTATTTTAAAAAATTATTGATTATTTTAATTTTTTAAAAGAAAAATCTAAAATATGTCATTGAGATATATATTAATAAATATTAAATATACTTTAAAAATATAAAAAAATATATGTTTAAGAAATATAAAAAATAAATAAAATTTATAAATTATAATTTTTAAAATATATTTTTATACTTTTATATACACTTTTTACATTATCAATTTACATTCAATAAGTTTTAACTGGGGCACATGGTAGTCAAATAGACAATATATCATTGATTGTATTTGGATCAAACCGGAACCATAGTAATAAACGGAACTAATTCGAGCCGTAGTCATAAACCAAACCTTTTCTATACGAATTGATTCTAGTTCAAACTCTGAGTGAACGGCAACCGGCAATTGTTGATGAGATACAGTAGGAGCAGGACTACCATATCATCAAAGTGGATATCAAGATCTGAGAGGGCTTTTGTGGATGCTGATTAAGAAAGGAAAAAAAAAAACAAAGAAGTATTTGCAAGGGTCAAATCATCACAAGAAAACGAGACGAGAAGGACTCCAAAATAACACAGCAAAAAAGCTCATCAAAAGCCGTGCCGAAAATTAATAGTAACTCCCTGTTCATGTGTCATACTGACTTTGCAACATCTTCTCCCTTCTACAGAGTTCCCATCTATAATAATATTTTGTCATTAAATTATGATTGGATTTATTATTTAATTTTTTGATTATAAAAAATAATATTATGAGTTTTTACAATTTTATTTTGTCTAACTATTCAGTAATTTCATCTAATTTTTAATTAATATTCAAATATATTTTGTTGAAAATTTAAAAAAAATACTTAAGAATTAAAAAAAAAAAAAGAAAGTTTTTCTCAAAAATACCTTTTATCCCCTCTGACGACACTTTCCTCTCTCTTATTATAATTTTATTCATTTAAACTGTTTTTCAAAAATTCCAACCTCCCTCAAATTTCAATATCCAAACTTATTCAAATAATTTTACTTTTTACTCTCTCTCTCTTTTGAATAAAAAATGGTTATCAATTTTGATTTTGAAATTTGAAAAAAAAAAAAAAAGAGAAGTAAGAATTTCATATTTAAATGAATTTTTTTAAAAAAATATTCAAGCAAAATTTTTTCTTAATAAGAAAAAAAAAAGAAAAAGGTTATTGATTCTTCAAATTTTTTCAAAACAATTTCTTGAAACAATGAAACTCGTTAGATTCAAAAAATGCGATTGGATGGGCTAAAAGAAAAATTGAGGATCACCCATGGAAATTATGAAGTACTCTTTGTAATTCATTAAGGAATTCCCTCACCCACATTTCTGCTCTGATCTATGTCAATATGCTGACAATTATCAATTTGTTGTGCTTGATATTCTTTAATTTGCAGGTGGCAAGTATTTTTTTTTTTTAATGTGTAGCACCCATTTTAGTGGAGACAACTCGTCTTTTCTCCCATTTTCAATGAATTAACAATAAATAGGGCTCACATGAAATGCTTGATATTGTCTTGGACTCGTTGAAATGATAATACTAATGACCTTATACAGGTAAAATGATAGTATTGGTGAATATGTCATTTTTTTTTAATTTATTGTTGGCACATTTTTAGACTATTTAGTTTATGGTGTACACGATAATATTGGAGTTATCTATGTTTTTATTTCTTTCTTTTTAAAAAAAAAATCATTTTCATTTTTTTCCTCTGAATTTTGCCATTTTGTAATGAGGAAAAATTAAATTTATTGATCGATTTTTAGAGATTCCATTTTGTAATTTTGTTGCCAAACACGTTGATTTGTTAGAAAGCAAACATAGATTGTAGATAGTGATTATATGCTTTAGTTCAACGATTTTCATATCTACAAATCTAGAAAAAAATAGTTTTAGAGAGAGAAAAAAAGTGAAGCAAATCTTTTAAATTTAGAAAAGTAATATCTTTTAAGTTTTGAATTTAAGAAAATTGAATGAATGATATTATTTGTTAACTAATTAAATGATAGATGAAAACTAAAAGAAAAAAAGAGTAAATGATATGAATAGTATATAATAGAAAATTTAATGATTAAAAAAGGGTATTTTAGACTTTTTAAGTGATTTAACAGCAAATTTTGATGGAATGACTAAATGGTTGGACGGAACCAAACTGCAGAGACTTGTCATGTCATTTTTTATAATCGAGAGACTAAGTAATAAATTTAATCATAATCTAAAAATTAAATAATAATTTACCCTAATAATAAATATATTTCTACTTTCTTTTTTTCCCAGTACATCACTCTAATTCCTTTACAAATTGTAAACACAAATAGGTTTGGCGAAAAAATAAATAAAAACACACACGACAAGCAGTAGCCATGAAAAACAATTCTCTAATTTATTATTACTATTTTATTAGCTTTTATTTTTTTTTATAGAAAGTAATTTCTATTATAATGGAAGAGTGAACTATATAATATGGGGCAGCCTCCCCATTACGATGGACAGTACAACGGGAATAGTCTTTCCTTTTACATATAGATAGTCATGTTCAAACCTGCAACCTCCTCTCTAATAGAGAATGAGTTGTATTGCATTATATAAGTAATTAGTTTAACTTTTCACATTATAATTGTATTTGAATGAAACTCTTATTATACACAGCTATATATTACTGATAACTGAAAATAGACAATAACATGATTAATCATCCTAAAACTTCTCTCTTCTTTCATGGTATCAGAGCTCTAGGACTATCTGTGATTTTTTTTTTCAAAATCATTATGTCTTCCACCACTTCGTCTCCTTCTAATTTCATGTCTTCTTCCTTTTCTTCCTTGTCTACCTTCTCTCATCCATCTTTTTCTGTATCTAATATCAAAAATTTTATGAGTGAAGTTCTTAATTTCACTAATTAACTTCTTTGGAAGTCAATGATTGTTCCTATTTTCACCAGTTATGATGTGTATGATCACATAAATGGCTCCAGTGAAAGCTCACCAGCCACAATTACAAATGAAAAAGGCACTACCTCTCCTAATCCTTCCTATCATTTTTGGCATCGTATTAATGCCCTTGTT
The DNA here is from genome assembly GCA_948294925.1 of Codiaeum variegatum. NCBI lineage: Eukaryota > Viridiplantae > Streptophyta > Magnoliopsida > Malpighiales > Euphorbiaceae > Codiaeum > Codiaeum variegatum. Next base: position 13,176 of record CAOJBK010173655.1, read on the forward strand.
CTTTCTTAGATTCAAGCAATTGTTTCTTTTGATATTCTTTGTAGTATTCTTAAACCCAATGTTCAACTCATAACTAGACAAGCCTAGATTGCAACTGAAAAATTATTTTTGAGTCCAAGACTACTCTCGTCTATTGCAACTTAAATCTGAGTTTTACAATACTTCAAAAGGAACATCAACCATTGATGAATACCTCCAAAAACTCAAGACTCTATATGATTCCTTGGTGTCCATTAGGTATAATCCTTCTAAAACAAATCTTATTCTTCAAAATCTTAAAGGATTGCTTAGAGAATATGAATTTGTTCTAGTTACCTAACGTTCCAAAAGACCATTACCTTCCTTTGCTGATGTACGTTCAGAGTTATATCTTCATGAAGTCCACCTAACAAAATTGAATATCATCTCAAAACCCGAAGCCACTGTCGTTGTTGCTAATACATCTACACTATGACAAGCCCAAAATAACATTCTTTCTTATTAAAATTCCTCTCTTAATTTTTCTAGTCAAGGATATTATCGTGGTAGGGGTTGTGGACATCGAGGGCGTGGTCGTGGTGGATGATACTCTTCTTCCTACACAGACTATAATTCTTTCCCTCCCTTTCAATCCAATTTTTCTTCATCCTTTTATCCTTCTTCCAATGTTCAATTTGGTATTTTAGGACATCGACCTTCCTTTAATTCCCACCCCATTATACAGTGTCAATACTATAATGATTATAATCATATGGCTCGTGACTGCCAATACATACCTTGATCAACTTCTTTTCAATATTCTCCCAATATTGCCGCATCTACTATCATGCCTCAAGCATATCAAGTTGTTCAACTTCAGGAGCTTTCATCCAATTCATGGATATCTGACACTGGTTCTACTTCTCACATGATTTCAAATTTTGGTAATTTATCTCTATCTTCTAATTATCTTGGAAATGATAGTCATGTTTGGAGATGGTTCTTCACATCATATATCTTCTATTGGTGACTCATCTTTGTCTTTTCCAAAGCCTATTTTTCTATTAAAAGATGTTTTAGTTGTTCCTAGTGTCATGTCTAATCTAGTTTCTATCAAACGTTTTACCAATGATAATCAATGTTCAGTTTAGTTTGATCCATTTGGTTTTTATGTGAAGGATTTACAGACCAAGACTCCGCTTCTACGCTACAATAATCCCAGTGAAGCATATGTTTTTTTGTTGTCTTTTGTCTCATCTTGTACTGTTCAGTCTAGTTTTGCAACGACTAGGTTACCAGTCGAGCTTTGGCATCGTCGTCTCGATCATTCCAGTCCTCCAGTTGTCACTCAATTTCTTCATAATCATGATTGTTTAGGTTTAGATAGGTTTTCAAATTTTCAATGTAATTCTTGTATGCTTGGAAAATAAATTCGTTTGCTTTTTTAAAATAAACATGAAAGAGCCTCTTTTCCATTTCAATTAATACATTCTGATGTTTGGTCATCTTATGTGTCATCTTTCTCTGGTTTTTGTTATTATGTTGTATTTTTTAAAGATTTCTCAAGTTTTATTTGGTTATTTCCATTGAAATAAATATGATATGTTTGAAAATTTTGTTGCTTTTCATCAATTTGTGCAAACTCAATTTGACAAGAAAATTAAAAATTTTTAAAGTGATGATGATGGTGAGTTACAAGTCATAAGTTTAGAGAATTTACTGCCTTAAAAGGTATTCATTTGCAGTTATCTTGCCCCTATACATCTGAGCAAAATAGTGCAGCAGAATGTGCATCACACCTTACTAAATATGGTATGAACCATGCTTTTTCAAGCAAATTTACCATTTGAATTTTGGGTTGAAGTTGTCCAAATAGCAGTTTTTATACTCAATAGATTACCTATACCCACATTAGATAAAAAGTCTCCATATGAAGTCTTGTATAAAGATTTACCTGATCCTACAGTCTTTTGTGTGTTTGGTCGTTTATCTTACCCATTTTTGTCCTTTTAAGCAACTAATAAACTTGGTCCAAAAAGCAACCTGTATGTGTTTGTTGGGTACTCTTTACATCACAAAGGCTACAAATGTTATAATCCTGAAACTAAGTAGATAGTTATTTCTAGACATGTAGTTTTTTTTGGAGTCTGCTTTCCATATTCCCAAACTTAATCAAATTCTATCCCATCTAACCAAACCCAATTCAAATCCCCAGCCTTAGCTATACCATGAAACTTATCCTCTAACGTTCTTCATCTCAAAATTCTATCCAAAATCCCAATTTTCATCCTTCATCTCTTTCACCATCTCCCAAAAATCATGTCCTATATGAGATATCATCATCAGCAGCCTTTGCATAAAACTATTATTGTTGTAGAATCCATTCCCTATAATTATTCTTCTACTTCATCACTTCCAGAAAATTCTCAAGACCCCCCAAATCCTATAACAACTAATTCTGATTAACCACCATTACCCAAACCATCTTCTAATGTTCATAATATGACCACTCGAACCAAGACTGGAAATACCAAACCAAAGAAGTTTCCAAGCTATATTTCCCAACATTCCCATTCGATCCTTACCGAACCAAGTTCCTATATTCAAGCCAAACAAATACCATAATGGTGCACTATAATGAATGTTTAGTACAATACATTGATTCAAAACACAATAGGACTCTTGTGCCACACCCAAAACACAAAAATATTATGATATGCTAGTGGGTATAAAAGGTAAAACTTAAATTAGATGATAAGTTAGAAAGATACAAAGCTTTCCTAGTTGCTCAAGGTTATAGTCAACAGCATGGGATTGATTTTGATGAGACATATAGCCCAGTAGTCAAGCCAGTTACAATTCGTTCTGTGTTTTCCTTGGCCACTTCCAAAAGATGGACAATACATCACTTGGATGTTAAAAAAGCCTTTATTAATGGTATATTAACTGAAGAAATTTACATGGCGTAGCTTAAAGGTTTTGTTAACTCGTCTCATCCTGACGATGTTTGCAAGGTAAACAAAGCAATTTATTGGTTGAAGTAAGCTTTGTGGGCATGGTTTCAATGTTTTCAAGCATTTTTGTTGTCTATTAGGTTTAAAGGTAGTAAGGTAGATGTTTCAATATTTGTTCTTAATAATTCTCAAGGTATGGTTGTTCTCCTTTTGTATGTGGACGATATTGTGCTTTGGGCTTCAAATGATTTCTTGCTGAAATATTGATTGCAAAGGCTCGAACAAGAGTTTTCAATAACAGATTTAGGATCTTTACATTATTTTCTTGGTATCTCTTGTACTAAAAATAATGAAGGGTTATTCTTATATCATTCCAAGTATGCAATAATGCTATACTCACAAAGCTTGAAATGCAGAATTGTAAGCCCATATCCACTCCTATGGCATTGGGTGACAAATTTGTTTCTGCAAATAGCCTATTAATGTTCAAACCTCAATTATATAGGAGTGTTGTTGGAGCTTTCAATACTTGACTTTCACTCGGCCAGACATTACTTTCATTGTTAGTAGGGTATGTCAGTTCATAAGTTCCCCCAAGGAAATACATTTTTCAACTGTTAAGTGTATTTTGAGGTAGGTCAAAGGGATTATTCACTATGGTTTGCAATTGTACTCTCAAAGTTCTTGTCAATTGATAGCATATTCTGATGTAAATTGGGCTGGTTGCCCGGATACGAGGCATTCAACAACCGATTTTTGTGTATTTTTAGGTACGAATTTAGTGTTCTGATATGCTAAAAAGCAGGCAACTATATCACGCTCCAGTGCAGAGGTTGAATATCAAGCCGTTGCTTCGGTTGTTTTCTTAATTGTGCTGGGTTTGAAATCTTTTACATGAGTTGTTTGTTCATGAAGGTCAGAAGCCTATTGTATTTTATGACAATGTTTCCACTACTTATATGGTAGCAAATCCAATTAATCATACTTGTTCAAAACATATTGAATTTGATGTTCATTTTGTAAGAGAAAAAGATGCAGTCGATCAACTTATGGTTCAATATGTTTCAAGTCAAGAACAATTGGTGGACATTCTTACCAAAGCATTATCCACAACTTGGTTTCATTGTCTTCGAGCCAATCTTTGTGTGTTGCCTCAACATGCACAGATTGTGGGGGGCTGATAGAGGGTGGGTTGTATTGTGTTATATAAGTAATTAGTTTAGTTTATCACATTATATTTGTATTTGAGTAAAACTCTTATTGTACATAGCTATATATTACTGATAACTGAAAATACTTAGTAATGTGATTAATCATCCTAAACCTTCTCTCTTCTTTCACTTTCTTCTCATACTTTTTACTGACAAGACCAATTATGCTACAAGTGATTGGCTATTATCTTTTATTTTTATCTATTCAATCTTCATTATTAAATTACTTAGTAGTGATTTTTGAATTTTTTACATGTGGTAGATTTATATGGTAGAAAATTAAATAAAAATGAGTTTTTTTATACACAAATAAAATTAAATTTATAGTGTAGCCAAATAAAAGTATATATACAAATTTAATGGATTTTAATTTTTAAGTTTTAAGAAGGCTTGTTGATTAATACTATTAATCCAACTATTAATTAAAATTTGCTTCATTTCATGTTAATAATTTAAAAAAAATTTATAAGATCAATTTTATTACAAAATTTCTGGATTATTTCAGCATCAACCTTATCCTTATTTACACAATAAGATTTTTAAAAAAGAATTTGATAGTATTTTTCTCGAATAACTAAACAAAAAAATAATTTTAGCATAAAAATATAGAAGAGTAATCGTGTTATATATCCTGATGGAGAAAAACTCTACTTCACACCGCAAGTATACGGAATAATATCAAGTAATAAAAATGGTAAATCCTGATATCGTTCTCCCAAATGACTCGTGTATGTTTGATTAGTTAATCACTAACTCACTCTCCTTAACTATTGTTTAGCTCACAAATAACGAAGTTATTCTATATTTTAAATTAAGTTTTAACTAAACTAAACTGAAAAATTAACAAAGAAAAATAAATGCAAAGATAAAAATCAAGATCGAAAAATGTTTACCTAGACTTCTACTTGTCTTAGACTAAATTGTATGAGCAATCAACAACTCAATGATGATTGGAATTATGCTTCAAGTGAGTTTATTCATATTCAAAATTATGTTCAATTCTTTTTCAAGTAATTAAATCTCTAATTCCTAAGTAAAGAAGGGGAATTTCTTCTCACAACCAATCAACTAGGAAAAGCATTATAATTCATATAAAATAAACTCAATCCTAGGTGTCTATGAATTTATCTCTAGCAATCATAGCAAAACCAAACAATTTCAAGTGTTCAACACTTAAACTTTCTATCTCTAGTAAAAATTAAGCAACCATAATAATCAACAAGCATGCAATTGTAGATGAAAAGTACATGCAATATAAATTAAAATCATTACTTGAAGAAAATTTCAAACATCCCTTGAGTGGTAAAGTCAATTAATCCATACAAAGTAGCTAATACAGAAGATTTAGTTCATGATAGCAAAATTACAATAGAAAATTAAAGGCAAAGAAGGAACTAAGAAACCCATAAGGTATTCTTAGCCCAATACCCAAAATCTTTTTTTTTCTTGATGAATCTTCCTTGATCTTCATTTTGATGTGTTATTCTTGATTAATTTGTTTCTCCTTGGTGATCTTTTTTCTTCCTAATTTGCTTTGTTAGGGTTTCCTTTTTAACTTAAAGAGGTTGAAAAATTTTAGGAACCTGATTTTCTGCACAAATCTAGCTTTATACATCAAGAGAAATCGAGTTAATAGCCATTGATCACGGTCGTGACCTATACCTGTGAATCAAGCTTGAAATTCTCACTTAAAATAATAGCTTCCTATTGGGTCATGGCCATTGATCACAGCCGTGACCTATACCCATGATCATCTATGAAGGGTTTGTCTAAAGTCCAACTTGAAGTCTTGAGAAGCAGTGGCTCATCCTAGGCTCACGGACATTGGTCACGCCCGTGAGCCATACCCGTGACTGACCTCTAGCTTCCCGTTTGATTTTCCTTGCTTCCCTTCCTACTCCAGCAGCTGTAGTCTAACTCATGGGCATTGGTCATGCTCATGAGCCATACCAGTGAGCTTTGCATTTGCTTAATTTCAACTCTTTCATGCTCTTTTTGCAAGCCAATTCTAATGTATTCCATTACTTGGCTTTGAATTAGTACCTAAAACTAGAAAAGCTGAAAACACATTAAAAAATAAATTAAATGCAATTGGATAAAGATA
>CAOJBK010173765.1:0-11981 GCA_948294925.1 Codiaeum variegatum
CGTTTTAATTGTGTTTTGCACAATAATTGGATAGATCCTTGTTGATGAATATGGGTCATTTTTGGTTTACTTATTTGTTAAAGAGTTTAATGAATATCTAAACCAACATGTCAAAAGTGTTTTGGCATGGCAAATTTTTTATTTAAAAAAAAAAAAAACCGATGTGTTACTGTTCACACAGATTGCTGTCCAAAACTGGACAGCAATTTTATCTTCCGCTATGCGACTCCGTATTCGCCCTTCACTATCAAGGCTAACCAATTTGGTTTTATGCCTGGAAGATCCACTGTGGAAGTAATCTTTCTTATTAGAAGGCTGATAGAAAAATATCGAAAGATGAAGAAAGATCTACACATGGTATTTATCAATTTGAAAAAAGCATATGATAGAGTGCCACGAGATATTTTATGGTGGGCTCTCGAACGTAAGAATATGTCAGTTAAATACATTCAAGTAATTAAGAATATGTATGATGGGGCGGTTAGCAGTGTACGTAAGGCCGGAGGTGATAAAAGAGACTTTCCTCTCACAATCGGATTACATCAAGGATCAACTTTAAGTCTTTATCTTTTCACTATTATTATGAATGAATTTACAAAGGACATACAAGAGGAAATCCATTGGTGTATGATGTTTGCGGATGATATAATGCTCAAAGATGAGACCCGGGAAGGAGTTAAGGAGAAGCTAGAGCAATGAAGAAATACATTGGAGACGAAAGGCTTCAAAATTAGTCGGAATAAGGCTGAGTATTTGCATTGTAAATTTAGTGAAGATAATAGGAAGGAGCAGATGGACGTGTGTTTAGAAGGCGTTGCCATATCTAAAAGCACACATTTCAAATACTTAGGATCTATCTTGCAAGAGGATGGAGGTTGTGAGGAGAATGTTACTCATCGGATCAAAGCGGAGTGGATGAAATGAAGGAGTGCTTCCGGAGATTTATGTGATCAAAAGATTCCACATAAACTAAAAGAAAAATTTTATCGCACTGCGGTGAGCCCGCTATGATGTACCGGAGTGAGTGTTGGAATATAAAAGCAAAACAAGTCTTTAAACTTAATGTGACGGAAATGAGGAAGCTAAGATGAATGTGCGCCATACTAGAATGGACAGAGTCCGTAATGAGTATATCAGAGATAAAGTCGGGGTTGCCCCCATAGACGAAAAAGTGAGAAAAGGGAGACTAAGATTGTTCGGATATATGCGGCGTAAACCTTTAGATGCACTGGTTAGAAAATTAGAGCACCTTATAGTAGATGAGGATAAAAAAAGAGGGATAGACCTAAGTTAACTTGGAGTAGAGTCATTCAACATGATCTTGAGTTCTTAAACATTTCTAATAATATGGTTAATGATCGCCCCGAATGGAGAAAGCGAATCCATATAGCCGATCCCAATTAACTTGGAATTAAAGCTTTGTTGAGTTGAGTTGAGAATTGAGAACCTGGATACTCACTACTCATTCTGTTTTTAAGAGGGAAATTTGACATTTAATTATGTTAAAGGACCATGCTGTTCTAGCAGGTTCTCTTGAACGAGAATCGGTCTACGGGTTGAATTTGAAAAAAGGTAAGACGAGTGTAACCACTTTTGCACTGAAAATCGTGCAACTAGATCTCTACTTATGATATAAAAGAATTAATGAATTGCTGTCCCAAGAGTTTCAGTTTACAAAACCCTTTTTTTTTGTGCATGTGTGTGTGCTATACATGTTATTTATATTCTCTGCCCTACCAGATCCAACAGCTATCTAGTACCCTTATAAAGCCACTTATTGCTTCGTTTTTAACTGAATTTTCTTCATACAACCTTTAAATTCTTCTCATCAGTTATGGAAATTCCTGTTAACATTTGATACGCTTTTCAAATCCAACTTAAACAATCATGTATCCTTTTAACCTCTACCACAATTTCATTTTTCTTTATAGTTTACGTCCAAAATTTCTCCTCAAGCTCTAGTTAGAAGAAATAATATCTTCCAAAAACTATTACTTGGAGCATTCAAAAGAGACCAAATGAAAAAGAATGGGCACTGGGTGAAACTCATACCTCCCAGCTGCCGCTAAAAGCACACCTCTGCAGTCGAGTCAGTGCACCAGCTAAAGTAGGGTTACGGGAACTGGCAGCAGCAACCATTTTATCAGTATCTAGCATCATCAATGCAGTACCAGGAGGAGTTGCAGACTCCCAAGCATATTCAGAAGCAGCATAATTTGCATTTTCTCCAAGGAACCATACCTGTTGGCCTTACAAAGATTAGAATACCAAAAAGTAATAGTTAAAGGAAAAAAGTATAAGCTATACTATTCATTATATCAACAGTAGATTGAAGCTACTTACTGCCGCTTGAACTAATCTCTGTAGCGCTAGAGCAGACTTTGGATCAGATGCAGATACCCTATCTACTGATGTGAGACCTGACATCGACCCAGGTTGTGGTGGTGGAAGGTCAAGAACAATAGTGACCGCTTCCAAGGCTGTATGCTTCCCATCAGGACCAGCACCAACAAGGCATGTCTGGAAATGCAACATTAACATTCAATTAATTGATCATCATTTAAGGACAAGAAATTCCACCGATACAGATCAAAGAATAAAAAAACACCAACCAAATTAACACTTAACAATCCCATTTGGAGCAATTGTCTAAATTACAGTTGGAGAGATATATGACAATGATAAACAAAAACTGAACAGCCAAAAACAAACCTAGTGACACCCAAATTACAAGTTGAGAGGAAACATACTTTCCAAAGTAGTTGTAATACATCAGCATCAATCTTTCCAGGAACTTTGGTAGCAAAAATCCTTGCAATTTCAAGCAGAGTGACTGCCATATCAGGAGTTGCCTGACCAACCAATGACATAAATTGTAAATAACTACCACTACAGTTGTGGCACAATGTAAAAGCATCAAATTTTGATAAATATAAATAAATAAATCATAAAACAAACAAAGGTTGTGTTAGCTTTACTATACAACAACAATAAATAAAGGGTGTGTTAGCTTTACTACACAACAACAATAAACAAAAGGTAATGTACCTACATACATAAACCATAAACTTAGCTAAAAAGGTTACATCTCAAACTTGGTGAACTAGTACTAAAGAAAGTATTGTTGTGCTATCTTTTCTCGGCCAAAAAAGAAAAACACATTGACTTAGATACATGCATACATCAGAGAATGTTTTCAAGTCAAAGAAAAAACTATTCAGTCATAGTGAAATCGCCAACGACAAAAGTCAACTACATGATAATGTACTCATAAGAAAAAGTGAAGAAATACATCATAACAAAATCAGACCTTTCTTAAGAATTATCACAATCAAGTCAATGCAACGTTGCCTGCCTCACACCGGACACTAGATCATTAGTATGCATATTTGATCTAACATGAGAATTTACAACCTGCTACATTGACTGATCAAAATGATGAAGGTTTCAACCTTCCAACTGAAAATTGCTTGAGAACAGAAACTGGGAACTTGGCAAACCATATTGCACTCTCCAAAAAGTTGATTTTGGAGAGTAAGTAGAAAAACTAATAAGGATGTGCTATGAAAAGCTAGAATTCAGTTATAACATTAAGCTCCTTTAATATTTTACAAATTAGTTATAAAGAACTACTTCACTTATCATCTTTAATAAAAGATTATTCAGAAACTAATTGAACTTGACATGTACAAAAGGAAAATCAATAGATATCACGAACTAGCAAAAAGAAACAACTGGCAATTTATAAGTTGATTCTTTAATACCAATCTCATACCTTAAAACGAGCATGTAGCGTGAGCAATATATCATTCAACAGTGTGGCTGGCCAAGCTGGATCAGAAAGCTCAGATGCAATAATGGATTTAAGTTCATCAAATGATTCATATGGAACTTGCATCCATATCAATGCCTTGAATACCATTGCTCGAACATAGACACATTCACAGGCTACAGTTGTCCGCACTACCTCCATTAATGAAGCCAATAAACTTGCAATGGTATCCTTGCCACTTGTTGCACTAGATACAGAAGAGACCCTTTTGACGCCTGTAAAGAAAGGACGGTAGTGGAAAACCCATCATCCCTCAATCCAACATACGAACAATGTGAAATAATAATATTAGCACCTAGATGTCACTCAAATTCACCAAACCCAAAAATTAACTAAATAGAATTAACTACCAACAACAATGCAGTAAAATGGATAAAACCTGGCAATTTATAGATATTTTATTCACAATTCTAAGGCTAACAAAATACACAAGGTAGAAGATTAAATGTGATCATATAAATCCCTTTTCACGAGGCATCAATATCATAATAGAATTTGTATATCACTTCTCATTGAACTGCCAATGTTAATAAACTTGTGTGCATAGAAATGGAATGAACCAGCCAATGGAATCCCAAACAGAAGACCCTAATAATAAATTTTGCCAGTCAATAAAGAAAGAAAAAGAGAACTTGCATCAAGCACAATAGAATATGTAGATACGGATATCACTTCTCATTGAAATGCCAATGTTAATAAACTTGTGTTCATATGTAGACATGGAATGAATCTGCCAGAATGCCAAACTTGTGACCATACTAATAAATTTGCTAGTCAATAAAGAAAGAAAAAGAGAACTTGCATCAAGCACAACAGAATAGAGGATTAGAAAATTCTATTTAGCTGGCCAAAACACGTTCCGTAATTAGCAATTTCACCTAAAACGTCATAGGAATATTCCTTGATAGAAATAAATTAACATAACTAGATGATCAAATATCTCTCTACCATGTAGTATTAAAAGAAAAACTATTACCACTTGCATATGGATTTTCATTAAAATCTGAATCATCTACAGCCTCAGAATGTGCAGTCACATTAACTCCCTCATCAATATCTTGCAAGCCTACAGCAAAAGCTGCAGCTCTACTTTTCCCCATCTCCTGGACAACTCTTGCTGCTGCATGAAGTACAGGCCTAGAAAAACTACGGAAAGCACTCTCCAACCTGAATCAGAAACAGTAGAGGGAAGAGGCAAAAAGAAAAAAGGGTGAAAAGAATCAAGTTCAAAGAACATTTGAAGGCGGAGACATGTGTACAACTAACAATTGATCCACGGGCACATAGGCCTCGTTTGGCATTGCTTTAGTCAAAAATGCTTTTGGACAAAATCTTTTTATGTTTTGTTAAAAGACTTTTCGAAAACTGCTTTTTCAAGAAGCTAGTAAATTGATACTTTTTCCAAAAGCAGATTTGGAAAAGCAATTTTAGAAAAAATATAAAAAATCAATCAAATAAATAAAATTTTAAAAGCACTTTTACAGCCTCCAATAGCAATGTGAAACGGGCCCATAACATAGTGTAAGTCTAATAAAAACATTAAGAAGTCGAATTAAAAGAGTCAACACCCGAATTAAAGAGGGAGGGAATGGAAAAAGGAAAAGGAGAAGAAGCTTGAATAACCTTCTCATTACAAGTTTAATAAGAGGCTGTGGACGCCTGGTTTTCTGGGATTTATCTTTTGAAGCTTTTGATGAATCATTTGATTCAGCACTAGATCCCTTTGATGATAAAGAAGGTGCTTCTGGCAACTTTAGAATCTCCCTCGTTAAGCGATACCATCCAGCAGCCCGCTCTTCAGTCCTGCAGGACTTAAATATATGAACTATGATGCTTTGAACAATTATTTAAACAGAAGGGCAATGGAAAGTAATGGACTAAGACTTGCATGTCATCCAAACAAGCCCTTGATAAAGCACAATGAAAGGGAAAAACTGCAACCATTAGAAAATAAAATATATTAGGTACCTCTCTGTGTTATCATATTTCCCCAATATACATAAGATAGCCTCAAAGCAGACCCTTTCACTAGGGTCTAACAGGAGTTGATAAAGCACTGAGTTGAACTGAGATTTAATGTCAGGCCTCTCTGTAGACAAGAAATTGAACCTCCCTCACGTTCAGGGACAAACGTATAACATTTGAAGGCCAAACAACATAAAATTTATCTTACCATCAAGTGCACGAGCTCTAGATATTGTATGGCATAACTTGGCAAGTGAAACTCTAGCAAGCACATCATGCAAATGAAGAACATCCTGCAAAGCCCCTGATTCCAACAAATCCAAAAGCAACAATCAGCAAACAGTAAAATATAACAAGAAAGTATAAACATAAAAGCAAATTAGAAAATACCCCTAATTTGAAAGTCAAAACTATTTCATTAACAGTAGTAGGACCATGTTTTCCAAAAATGAAATGAAACCGAACAATGTCACCTTTTATATTCTAACATAAAGGTAGAAAGCTTACCTCCAGGAAGAATCACTTTTCCTGCAAGAAAGTACAAAGGTAGCACATCAGGTGTGATAAACAACCACATCTTAGTATCAAAACCAAAAATTATCTCAGTTTGAGAAAAAGATCCCAAAATAAAAGGAGAACATTCCAATGAGAACATTATGGTAATGCGAGTTTTTAAAAGAAAGAGTCACCTAATGACATTGCAACTGCATAGGGATCTTTTGCTGCCAATTCTGAAATGATTTCTAAAGCATGCCTAACTGCAATAGGATCTGAAAATGAAATCCTGCAGTTAAATTGTCTCCACAGTTAGAAAAAAAAAATGAAAGGTCTACTATCTTAAGGTGCTACAAGTTTCAAAATACATGAAGAACAAAAGAATAGACTAGAAAAGAAATTAATAACACCCCAAAATATATCCTAACACATAACAGTACCTATTATCTGAAATCTACTTATATCTGAGCTTGTAAACAGCATGACCCTAAATCTTTGACATATAGGGGGATGAAGGTTTCACTTTATTCAATACATTGAAATTACAATGCCTTAGTCCAGGAATTTTTTTAGCACTCGAATGCCCGAATTGTTGTATTACAAAGAATTGTTCTCTCAATCAAGATGCCATTTTCTTGAACAGCTGGAGGAAAATGTCTATCAGACTAAACCTTAACACTTATTGTAATTTTCCCGTCAAAATGCTACAGATCAAAACAAACAAACAAAAAAAAAGAGAAGAAATTTGGCACATATCATGTCTTTTAAAACAAGATATCAAGCAATAAAAACACAAGTCCACTCAACTTTATCCCACAGCTAACTAAGGTCAGCTATATAGATTCTTTGTGACTGCTCTAAACGATTTTGAGCTACATCCTCTAATAAGTATATTGCCTCAAGTCATACTAATAACGTCTCCTCCAAGTTAGTTTCCTTTCTTCTACTCCATATCTGTCTACCCATAGCCTCCCTAGATATGTCTCCTTTCAATTTATTTGGAAAATGTTACAGTCGCATAAAACTCTTGTGCCAAGCCTCCGTTTCATAACATGTCAAGCAATAAAAGGAAAATACATGGAGACATTGATTTTGCCTACATTGCTTGGACTCCGGTACGACTTTTTGGTTCATAACAGGAAAAAATGGTTTGCGCAGAGAGATGAGACTAAGATCTCTTACCATTTTCTCCATTTATTTAAAACGTATGCAGCACTTATGTTTTATTTTATACTCACAAATATACCACTTGCCATCTTCATTTATAAACTTCAACATTTAGGGGATGTTACATAACCCAAGACTCTTATCTGTGTGTGCATATAACTAGAAAGCAGTTCCAGCTAAAAACACTGAATACAAGAACAGCAAAAGATTCACATAATGACATTTGAATCATTTCAAATGTTTAGCCTGCCTTATATAACCAGTATCATAAAACTAATCAAAATAATACATCAACCTAACATATATAAGCAACCAATGGTTCTATACCAGAAGAAGAGAACTTACCCCTGTACAGCTCGACGCAAAAATTGAGGGTTTCCAGGATCCAAAGGAAGTCTTCTTAATGCACTTAGCGCAGCATATTGTAAATTACTCCGGATGATAGACTAACAAGGATCAACCATTGAACCCAGATATAACCAAACATATTAGTTGAAGCTTTGTCTGATAAAATTAGTATATGCATTAAACATAATTAATATACCACCTAAAAGTTTTAATTAAGCTAAAATCTAACATGAGTCAGAATTTTTATTAAAGCACTAAATGCAATTAATCATTGGGTTCTTAAACAAGTTTGCAGTTTAAGAATTTCAACAGTTATATTATTCAACACTTAAAATTCAACATTTAATTTTTAATTTTATGAAACACCACCATAGTGTTATCTAGATACAGAACGCCTCGTGGAGAAATGAAGACATTAGAAGCCATCTAAGGTAATCAATCACAGTGCTAGAAATTAAGTGGAGGGCAACTAATGAAGTTGCATAAAGCACTGTTGCATAAGGACCCAAGACGCTTGTATTCATTATTCAATATCATTAAAAGAGGAGAAGGGTTATCAGCATAGCTCATATGCACAGCAATATCATTGTAGCAAACTAAGAAATTTATAGTTTATAACAATCATATGCTGAGTTTTTTTTTTTTACCTCTTTATCACCTCCTTTAGTGCCAAATACACCTTTCTTCAATTTTTGAGGAGCATCAGCAACCTGAAAATTAACATAAATTTGAAAGCATGATTCAAGAGGAAGAAATAGAAAAAGTTGCAATTTGGCGATGCTTAATGTCAAACAATCACCAGTACTATGACAATGCTAATAAACTAAAATTCAACATTAATTGGAACAAGTTTGCAGGAGATATTGAAAGACATATCAAAAGCAGATATTGTGATGCGGGCCAAGCACAAAGTTAGGTGGCGCTTAATAATCCATTTCAGCACAAATTTTAAAAGTCAAAATGATAAGTAAAGCTTTTAACTTAAGTGATTAGATTTTAAAACATTTTTACAAATAATAACACTTAAATTTATCAGCAGCACTAAAATTTTAGTTAATATTCAGCACATTATTTCCAGTTTTACCAAACATCAAGAAACAAAAAAAGAAAATTGACAAATAGTGTTTAAGCCTAATATGCAGTTTGACCACCACCAGTTATACCTTCTTGTACTAGTACTACTCACCATCCACTACCTCCACCATGATTAACCCATTTTCACATCTCAGGTACGTTTCCCTCCCCCACTAGAACAGTCAATGCAATTCTTTCAGAAAAACACAAAACCAATGGATTCATAGATCGCAATCATGTATTGGCATATTATGTTATTGCCCAGAAAAATTCCATTACATAACAAGCAACATACCACATAACAGATATTTTTTAAAACCCTATCCTCCATGCTTTACCATCTTCATGATAAGAATCAATTAATTCCCAATTAAAAAGTTCATGCATCTCATATTTACATTTACCACTGGACATTATGCATATCAGCATTGCTTCCATGTGATCCAAAAGACTGAAAAGCATGCCAAATCTTAGCATGTAAGCTGATAAATTAAAATTGGCTTAAAATTTAGACACAACTGTTGTTTCCTTAATCTTTACTTTCATCTCTTTTCACTGTAGATTTGTATTTAACATGCTGTTAAAGGAATTATTACATTAGCACTAAGAAATAGACCAGGTACATGTAAAATTCAGGAAATACACGATGCACTGATGTGTCTAGCACACTTGAACATCATCTCTTACAGTAAAGCAATAAAATCTTAGCACAAAACTCAACTCACTGTCTAGCACCCTCCAACAGGTGTAAGTATAGATCAATGCCAATGTAGACAAGAAAATCTGTTGATATTTGAATTTTTGCTCACATACTCTTCAGTTAGTTGATATTTTGGAGGGAATCAATGGACACTAAAGATCCACACCATACAGTACTTATTACTGGTTTGACAGATAGATATGCTTTTAGATCAGGCATTTCAAATCCTCCTTCATTGTTAGTGTAATAAATAAACAACGATAACAACACACACATAAACATATATATATAGTCACCCTTTTCCGTTTTAGTTGGAAAAGGCTAGCCATAAGCAGTTACTTTTTTTCAAGCCCCCCAGCTCGCATGTATGAGGGAGAAGCTTCCTTCACTTGTTTTCTTTAAGTAACTTGCCAGGAGGCAAACCACTGCCCTTGCACTGGTCATTCCCATTAACACTAATGCTAAATGAGTTGTAACATAGCATAACTCTACCAGTATATGTTAAAAGCTTGCTGTGATAGCAAGCCTGTTTTGAGTTTAGGTAGAAGTAAGCCATACTGGTCAGTTAAAATGTTAAGTATGAGTAAGTTAGCTTAAAGAAAAGTAGGCAATGGCTGGAGTGTGAATTGAATTCAAGACCATTCTTTTGTACTTAAACAATGTAGGTACTCAACTATATAACACCTAAAACAATGAAAGAAATGTTAGCCCTGTTGAGGCTCAATTCCAGAACTTTTACATGTGCTGCGTGAGTGAATTCCCTTCTCTACCATTCCAACAAACTCAGAGCAAAATGGTCGATTTAGGACAGCTAACAGCAAATTTGATATGGCCCGTGCTTGTCAGAACAGTCCTTTTTTCTTAACACAAGATTTCCATATATAATTAGTGAAACTGATTCTAAAAACACACAAGGGCTTTCATAAGAAGGAAGCCTCTCACTTCCATGTCCTCTCGGAGGATATTCCTTAACTAGTATGCCAATTCCACTCCCATTTTATTACTTGAGTCATAAAAGGACAATAATAAAGCTAACATCATTCAGCAACTGGTGCCATAGTAAACTGAACTAACATGAATGATATTGTTGAATATCCCTTTCTTCAAAATGAGATAAAATGAAAGCCACAATCCAGCTCTTGGCTAAAGGGCTGCAAGGCCAGGATTCCAAAGTTGCAATTCGTTCAAGTCATTGAAAGGGATCTATGAAGCATTGACATTTCTAAAAGGTTGGCGTATGCGTGTCAGATACTCCGGGGACATGGACACGGCGGGGACACGGCACGAACACGACGGGGACACGGGAATTTTGAAAAAAATAGATTTTTTTTTGTAAAAAACTCTTAAAAAGTCTTAAAATGTTACCAAAAAAATAATAATAATAATGAAACCCTAGAATTTCTCTATCTCAATATTTCTTTCTTCAAAATAGAACTCTCATCAATCCCTTTCTCTCGATCTCTCTCTTTCTATTTTCTTCTTCTTTTTTTCAATTAGTTGCAGTTATTTTAATTACATGAGTTGATAAACTATGAATTCTATTTATAATTTATATCTTTTAAAATTTCAATTACAATATATATATATATATATATATATATATATATATAATTGGCAATGTTCCTGCCGCACCCGTGTCTCATTTTTTTAGAAAATGCCGTTTCCCGCACCGGGACCAGAGTCCGCACCCGTACCCGTATCCGAGTCCGTGCTTTATAGAAAGGGATTTATTGCTCATATCAGAAATTTGATATTGCAAGCACTTCCACATCTCTTAAAAGGCCAAATCATTGAGTTCATTGCTACATGAGATTGGTTTGTCTTACTTTTACGCATTGCAATGTCCATGCAAAGTTATGTTCATAAATACAAATAGCATTCCCTCAAAAACATCCAGTAGTGCTAAATATTATCAAGGTAGAGCTATTGAATCCATTACTTTCCACTGAGCAAAACAAAAGAAACAAAAGCAGCAACTTTTCCCTTGGGATTCAAGTATCAGTTTCCTAGCAAGCGAAAAACAATATCATGCAGAATAATGAATGTAATGTCAAGGGAGGAATCGGAATACGTAAAACCTTGTCAAGAATCCCAAATACAATCTCGTACAATCTTGATAAAATTTCAGTGTTGGTTGCAGAAGCAGAAGTGAGAGCCTTTAAAGCTTGCAACCTCCGTGTATGAACTGCAGGATGCAAAATGAATATATGTAAAATTCTACCCCAACAGGAAATAAAAATGAGTGTCTACCCCATATTAGACACATAAACAGGTAATTAGCAATGAATAGTTTTTTTTAAACAGCAGCAAAATCCTTTTTCTCACTCAGAATAATAGTTTCTCTTTCAACCAAACAGTATCAAAATCTAGAACTCTTTTTTCTATGTTGCAATGCATTCC